>JAPMNZ010923468.1:0-11463 GCA_029875035.1 Pomatoschistus microps
AGGCCGAGGACTGAGGCCGAGGACTGAGGCCGAGGACTGAGGCCGAGGACTGAGGCCGAGGACTGAGGCCGAGGACTGAGGCCGAGGACTTGTGTCCTACAAGTCCATTGCTGGCTGGATGTAAAATGTCATTTGACTCTTTAATTTTGAATAAAACCTCTGCTGCTGTGAAGTGCTGTTCATTAATATTACTATTACTATTGTTAGCTTTTCAGAATTATCAATTTATTTGTTTTGTTCGTGTGGAAACTGTGGATTGATGTGTTTTATGCTGCTACTGGACACCGGAATTTCTCCTACCTATCTATCTGTCTGTCCGTCCGTCCATCCGCCGTCCCGTCCCGTAATTTAACAGTACAAATGAATGAATTATTTCAAATGTGAATAAACCTGACTCCAGGAGGTAATGAGATCTGGAACTGTCTATTTTGACCCAAGATGTGAAAATGAATCATCCTCATGTCTCAAAAATCTGAAGTGCAGAAATATGTTTGCCAGAGGGTTGGGGTTTGGTTTGACCATTGGTTCCTTTTTGACCCACTGAGATCCCTGATATAAGAGCTCTTCGATAAATTAAGATGTACCTGACTCTAAACTAAAAAATGTCTCTAAACTAAAAAAGAACTGCGCGTCTAATTTGGTAGATATGTACAAAGGTAAAGCTATTAATACTACTGCTTCTGCTACTACTACCGCTGCTAATGCTACTTATACTACTGCTTCTTCTACTGCTGCTACTGCTACTTCCACTGCTACTACTGTAGTACTAATGCTACTTATTCTACTACTACTGCTACTTCTACTGCTTCTTCTACTGCTGCTGCTACAACTACCACTTCAACTGCTACTTATGCCACAACATCTACTACTACTATTGTTTCCCAACGAGTAATGCATGTCCTGGGCCAATCCTAGTTCATTCCTGGTCCAGTCCTGTTCCAGTCCCGGTTGGTGAAACATGAGTCTCCTCTTCATTAAAGTTAATACTGAAGCTTTCAGCCAATCAGAGAGTGCTGGAGGCTCATGTCATTCAGGCGTGCTGTTGCCGTGGAGAGGGTTTCATGGCGTCCAGAGCTCAGGACCTGAAACTGGCTCTTTCCCGGACTAAAGTCAAGATCAGGGGCCTGGAGAAGCAGGTGCACAGGTAAAACACGTCTGAAGCAGGACTAAACCAGGTCTGAAGCAGACCTGGACCAGGACTACAGCAGAGACTAAAGCAGGGACTAAACCAGGTTTGAAGCAGTACTAAAGCAGAGACTGAGCCAAGACTAAACTAGGTCTGAGCCTGATGGTCCAGGTCTTATTTAGATGCAGTGTCGGAATGTAGTATGAAGGAAGTACTTTCATGCTACAGTGTACTTTACTCAAAGTGTTCTTGCATACTGATGTCTAAAGATGTACTGGAGTTCTTCTACTCTTCTCTTCAGCTGCTCTCCACCACAATGTGAAACTATAGGACAGTTGTGATGTCACATGAACAGGAACTAGAGGAGAGCTCATAAAAGGGTCTGAGCCTCTCTTATGAGGTCAGAAGTTTTCAGGTTGATTTCTTTTCTACCACCACTTCTACTGCTACTTAAAATTGTTTGTTTCGAGTGATTTTTTTTCTGTGTTTCAGGGAGATTGGTCCAGAGACCGGTCCAGACTATGGTCCAGACTGTGGTCCAGCTCTGAGTCCAGATCCGGGTTCAACATGGATCTCCAAAGAATTGCGCGACTCATTGGTAGATATGTACAAAGGTAAAGATACTAGTATTACTAATGCTGCTACTTCTACTACTGCTACTGCTACTGCTACTTATGTTACCACAGCTACTTCAACTGTTGTTGCTACTACTGCTACTGCTGCAGTGCTACTACAACTATCACTGCTACTTCTACTGCTACTTATGCTGCAACATCTACTACTACCACTACTACTACTATTACTGTTAGGCCCGAGTCCCAACAGGGTTAAGGGCCTATTGCTTTCCTAACGAGTAATGCCTGTCAAAAGTTGCGCCTCCTTTGCGCAGTGCTGTGAGGGCCATTCAACGCTGCCTGTGGCTTGAATTATTATTACTACTACTGATTTACTATTCATTAGCCCTCTCTGTTGTAGTATTGGAGAGGGCTATTGTTATGTTTTGGTTTCATATTGGTTTTTTTCTTCCGAAAGGATTCAATTTTTGACCCTGAAGACATGCACGTATGTTTGCGCATTGGAGGTCCAATGCGACCGTTTGCAAAGCCTGTGGGAGCCAGACATGCATATTATAGAATAGGTACACAAAATTCAGATCAGGGATAGAGCCTAAAACTCTCTTGGAACCTGGATCTATGATGGTCTGAAGTTTCTCCGCCAATTTGAGTTTTTATTTTTTTATTCGTACTAGTTCTTGGTTTATCATCATACAGCCTTCTACCGTGTAATTTCCAAATCTGGACAGCTTGAAGTTATATAATCCCTTTGAAAAAGTTTGAAGAATATATTTTTAGTTTTAGTCGCACGCCATGGCGAATGTCGCCTTTTAGTCTTGGGTGTTTTTACTGAGCACTCAAAGCTACAGGCTCAGGCCTACAAAGCTAGGACTCGCATCACTAACAGTTAGTAATCACCTATAGGTAATGGTGTGAAAATACACACCTAATATGACTCTAGAGCGCCACCCATGGGAGGCTTCTGACTTATACACAAAGTCGTTTGACAAAGTTGCACAGTCAAATCTTGTTAGCGTAGCACACTGTTACTAACCGCTGTTTTTTGCTGACAAAGTTAACTTGATTTCAACCATTCTGATCTGTAAAGCTAAGCAGGAAGTCAGTCTTCAATAAGCTAATCCATTATTGAAAGCTGTACCTTTGGATGTTTTTTTCTCAATCCAACAAACTGGAAATTTCTCCAAAATGAAATAGAAGTAATTTATTGTGAATTTCTTTGCGTTCCCTTTGTTTTTGGTCAAGCACATTCAAAATGCTACAGCTCATTGGGGAGCTAGTTGAATGTTTTCCTACTTTAAAATTCTTTTACTTTTCTTTCCGTCCTGGTTCTTCCTGTGTCTCTGCCCCCCTTCCTCCCCCTCTCCCCCCTCCTCTCTCTCCTGGATCAGGGGGATCAGGAGGATTTGCTGCAGAGCCGTGTAATCACAGCGACACTGTTATAAATATTCATGCGGCCAGTTGGAGGCGCCGCAGCCACCGGGCTGAATTAAATCCAGCTTAAAAAATTAATGAGAGTGCGGCGGCGCACCGTGATTGGCTGAGGTGGAGCGACGATGTCATCACTTCAAACGGCCCGTCCGGCGAAACATGGATGGACATTTAAGAGGATTTAGACGAAATGTGACGAATATTAATATCCTTAGAAAATCACTAAGTCCAACTGCGGAAGTGCGAGTTTAGACAGAGATCAGCAGTATTAGTAGTACAAGTATGTGGCAGGAGTACTAGAAGTAACAGTTCTAAACACAGAGAAATAGTAGTACTTCTACCAGTGATGGTGTTAGAGAGGGTGTAGCAGTAGGAATATAAAAGGACAAAGTCTTTTTTACTGAAGAGATGTGTTTTGATTTAGTGTTAAAATAAAACGTATTGTATTAATGGTTTCAAATGTTGCTTATTCCCTCTGGTGGTAAGCTGTGCTGTAGCCACAGCTGCCCTGGGGGCGACAGACAGAAGCAAGGCTGTGAATACAAGCCATCAGCAATAATCTAAACACAGACAAATATTTGGAAATGTGGCAAAAGAACTTCACAGCCTCTGCTTTGTAGAAACTACCTGATGTTCACTTTAATTGGATCACCTATGGTTCACTTGGGGCAAAAATGCTCAATTGGTGGAAGTGAAACCATGTGAAGTGAACCAGACTCGGTTACAGTTACAGCAGTCGTCTCTGAGGACTTTACTAAGTTGACAATTTAACACTGCAGTAGCAGTAGTAGTAGCAACAGCAGTAGAATTAGTCGCTGTAGCAGTAGTAGTAGTAGTCGTATTAGTGGCTGAAGCTGCAGGAGTAGTAGTAGTAGTAGTAGTAGTAGTATTAGTGGCTGTAGCAGCAGTAGTAGTCTTATTAGTGGCTGTAGCTGCAGGAGTAGTCTTATTAGTGGCTGTAGCTGCAGGAGTAGTAGTATTAGTGGCTGTAGCAGCAGTAGTATTAGTGGCTGTAGCTGCAGGAGTATTAGTATTAGTGGCTGTAGCAGCAGTAGTATTAGTGGCTGTAGCAGCAGTAGTATTAGTGGCTGTAGCAGCAGTAGTATTAGTGGCTGTAGCTGCATGAGTATTAGTATTGGTGGCTGTAGCAGCAGTAGTATTAGTGGCTGTAGCAGCAGTAGTATTAGTGGCTGTAGCAGCAGTAGTATTAGTGGCTGTAGCTGCAGTAGTAGTAGTATTAGGGGCTGTAGCTGCAGTAGTAGTAGTATTAGGGGCTGTAGCTGCAGGAGTATTAGTATTTGTGGCTGTAGCTGCAGTATAGTAGTATTAGTATTTGTGGCTGTAGCTGCAGTATAGTAGTAGTAGTATTTGTGGCTATAGCTGCAGTATAGTAGTATTAGTATTTGTAGCTGCAGTATAGTAGTATTAGTATTTGTGGCTGTAGCTGCAGTATAGTAGTAGTAGTATTTGTGGCTGTAGCAGCAGTAGTATTAGTAGCAGTTGCAGCCGTATTAGCAGCAGTATTAGTATTAGTGGTTGTTGCAGCAGCAGTTTTAGTTGTAGTATTAGTGACTGTAGCAGCAGTATTAGTAGCAGTAGTAGTAGCAGCAGCATTAGAAGAAGTAGCAGCAGTAGTAGCAGCAGCATTAGTAGAAGTAGCAGCAGTAGATTAGATTTTATTGATAACTGACTTGGCATATCCTAAAACATTTCAATATCTAAAACACTAAGAATAAAAGCAGGAGAAACAAAATCCTGTTTCCTTGTTTGATCAAATCTCGGATCGCTGTGGTTTTTGTGGAAGTTTTCCTCGTCTGTTGTGATTCTCGGATTTTCTGTTGAGGCAGAAACAGCTGGAGTGGGAATCTGAATAAACTCCATTTCCCATGAGCCCCTGGGGTGATGGTGTCTGCAGCGGTGCCGTGTGCAGATCAAACCACAGCAGCTCAGATCTCTGCATCTGCCTCATGTTCTCCTCCTACATTTATTACTATCTGCCTCATGTTCTTCTACACTTCTTTAGTATCTGACACTTATAAACCAATTATTATTGCTTTAGAAGGAAATGGTACAATTTGGTACAATACATAGAAAATTACTCTGGTCTGAAAAAGCGACAAATGAAATCCCACAAGATCAAGTGATGAAGTAAATCACTTTAAAAAAGGATTTAAAAAAGGAATCATAAAAAAAATCAATACAAATTCAAATGACCCTTGAAAAATGTGTAACGGATGTGATTGTTTCCATCAATTTTTCTCTAAATATTAAACTTGAGAAAGAAAAAAAAGGTCTGGTTTCACATTTATTGTGCACTATACGTAAGATTCACTTTTTTTCTACTCTGTGTAAAATAAAAAGAATCTCTTTATCAAATGTGGACTGAAAATATGTAACAAACTTCCGCAGATCATTCCGTCAAATCATCACATCTGTTCCATAAAATAAACAGGGCCGCTTTAGGAAAACGTGACTAATGTATAAAACAGATATGTTCTAGCAACTTCTAATGGACAGAGGAGGTGTTTGGATACATGAAAAACATAAAATATCTTCTGATTATTAACATATAATTGTTGGCCTTTTGTCACACTTTTGTACCCTTTAGTGTGAACAAGCCCATCTGTAAGTCCACATTCTCAGGCAATAACACCAGACCAGAGTCAACCGTGAGGCATAGCTTTTTTCTCACTTATAACTCCGGGCTAGGATATAAAAACAAAAGTAGTAGTTAAGGACATTGGTCTCTCTCTGCCCATTATGGATAAATGGCTCTGTGTTTTCAATCATTGCATTGCATTGTGTTTAAACCGTTTGATTCTCCGATCTGTTGTTGGCAAATTCGATGGTTTTGTTAAGTCATCAGAGAAAACTACTGTTGTGATTTAGGGTTTATACAAAAATAAGCTTAAAATTGAATTGAATAGTAGTTGTAGCAAAAGCACTTGTAGTAACAATAAATAAAAGTTTACTCCTCTGTGCATAGATTTGACACAACAAACTGTGAAAGACTCTAGATAAATATGATTACTTACTTAATTACTATTTCAACCTGTTATTATTTAAGAATGAGAAGATAGTCCAAATATTCTTTCTCAACAGTAGAGAAGGTGAACAAAGCCTTATTGACTGAAGGTTTTTTATCATAGACTGCTGAGTTCATTCTTTCTTCTGTTTATGGTTCAATGTCTATGATAATATAAATGGCTCAGCTGACCACAGTTTCTGTTATAGTTTAACGTTCTCCACCATGATGTTAAACTATAGGCTCTTTGGAATGTTGTGATGTCACATGACCATGCTGTAGTCTGAATTTGCTCCAGTTTTAATGGGTCCCAAACACTCGATAGACGAGGCTCATGGAGTGCGTGTGCAGATCTCCTCATTTTTTCCCTTTTTGAGTAAATAATAAAAAATGCAACCTTTTTTTATGTACATGGTAAACATACAGATCTGATGTGAGTCGTATCACAACATTTACTCTAACCAGATAAACTTTATCACAGTTTAAATCCAGCCGCTGTGGTTCTAATGGAACTCTCTTTCATCACACTCTGATCCCCCTGCGCCTGTGGGGGCCGAGTTCAGGCAGTTTCCAGATGAAATGAGGAAGAATTTTACATATATGCAACTGCCTCAACGCTTCAGTTGTAGAGTTGGTATTCAGTCATGTTGGATTGCTTCCAGTTTTAGTTTTCTTCTCATGACTTGGAATCAAAATCAAGTAGTATAGTTTTTAATACAGTTTTAATCCTACAAAACTTACCCCGGTGTTCCTCCAGTCTCTTTCTGGTCCCTCTCGCTCTGGTATCTCTATAGTCTCTCTCTATGGTCTCTCTCTGGTCTCTCTCTCTGGAAAATAAGGTCAACTTAAGGTCTGAAAAAGGAATAGGCAGAAGCTATAGGGCCTTTAGACGCCGACCCTTTAATACCCATGTTAAACCTAAATTAAACTTGTTTTGTGTGGTTCTTTTAAAACATAAACATGTTTACAAAGTAATACATCTAACTTGTCATTCAAAAGAACCACAAAAAATAATTTTAACCAGACACAAAATGAACCTTTTTGAATCCTTAAGTTAAACTTTTCTATTAGACATTAGTATCTGGCATTGTATCCGAGCAAACTACCCACAACAAACCACTACCAATTCTTAGAGTATAGTAGAGTAAGACCAGGCTGGTATGTACTTATGGTGCCTGTGCCTTCTACTCTAGTGTCAGATCAATAATCAGGACGCTCCGTGGACCCGGCTGTGTCCCATTTGTTCCGTTCATTGATTCTTTGTTTGTTCTTCACCTGATCTCCCTTTGCTCAGCTCTAAGCGCAAGCTCATTAGCGCCGTATAAGCATTAAGCACACATTAAGTCACATATTAGCACAGGTATTAGCACGCTGCATTAAGGGCCTTGATGAGAGCTGTAAACACTCCACGCTAGCTCTAATGCGCCGCTTAACCGGCTCAGAGCGGCGTCTAAACTGTTTGTGCAGATTTAAAGCCCTCAGGTAAAAAACTCCTCTTCTTCTCTTAACCCTTAGCACCTCAGTTGAGTCCCAAACAGTTTGTATGTTCTCTCTGCGACTGGAATAGTTTAAGATGTGGCTCTAGTCTATTATTGCAGGAGAGTCCAAGGACAGTGGTAATGATCTAGGACTCCACATTTATAAACATTGGTCTCTGCCATATATGGACCAATGGCTCTATGTGTTTGCTATCATTGCATTTCCTGTGTTGAACTGTTTGATTCTCTGATCTTTTGTTGGAAAATCAACAGCTTTGAAAAGTCCTCCGAGATAACTACTGTTGTGATTTAGCCAAAAGAGCCTCATAGAGTAGAACAGAGAAGGATCAGGGCCAAGAAGGTAGAAATGCAAGTAGTGCAATGTAGAGCAGCAGAAACGCATCCATCCAAAAAAAGAAATATATCATTCTTAAAAGTGACTAACAATAATAATAAAGTTCAGCAGCAGCAGAGGTGTAGCTGCTGGTGATGAGCTGCTTCTTCTGGTTGTTATTTGCAGAGTATGCTTGGTATATTATCATTTTTCAAAAGACATCATTCTTCCTGTGGATTTCTGCTTGATCTGTTTGGCTGGGACCATCGTCTCTGCTCTGGTCTGGATCAGTGTAAAACCATGAACACCGTTCCGCAGTAACATTTACAGATTGAAAAACATCGAACGCAAAACAACTGTTTCAGAGCGACTCAGAACTCGCTGCTGTTTCCAGAACATTATACAAAAGTAAACAGGAGTAAGTAGGACTGTTGGACGCACAGATATGAACTCTGCTTTTCAATATGATTCAGAAACTAAACCAGTGTGTGTCAGTGCAGAGAGAATAATGAGGGTCAGGAGCTCCTCCATCAAAGTCCTTTAATTATCTGCTGCCGACACGTTTCCACCACGATCCGGACTTTTCCAATGGCAGAATAATTAAACACACAGCAGGTGATCTTCAATAGTCACTGAATTTTAATCCATGTGTTTCACCTCTTGGTTAATCCTCACAGAGAAGAATAGTGTCATCTGGACTCGTTCTGCTGTAAAGCTAGGCACCTACATTTATTTGATGAATTGATATTGCATTGGGTTTTCTCAAATTTAAGAGTCTTTGGAAACACTGCCAATCATAGTCGAGTCGAGTATGGCGACCCCGCTCCCATCTCTGTGTGGAGTGAGAAGACAAATGCCGACAACAATTGGAAAGCGCTTTGTGACCCTGGTCTGACTCTGTGAAAGGTGTTAAATAAATAAAAGTTACTTACTGGAGTAGAGTAGAGCTGGTGGAAACAGGGCTTATGTTTCTAGCTCATTTCATTAGCTGACAAAGTTGTACATTCAAACACATATACAAACCTGCCTGCATATAATCAAACACAGACAGACAAAACGTGTAAAGGGAAGGACGTGTAAATTGTATGTTTATCTGTGGATAAGGTGATAAAGTGACATTCTGTGGACCTTCTGAAATTGCAGTATTGCTCTTGATTGCAGTATTCACAGATGAGATGTAAAAGTTCTCTTAAATTAACCTGTCCTTTGTTTCTGCTCTGACCCCTGACCCTCTCTGCAGCTAACCCTCGAGTGAACGAGGAACTGCGACACAGACTGCCTTCTCCTGGACGCAGCCCCAGGAGCCCCCTACCCCTGTCCCCCAGGAGCCCCCCTAGAAGCCCCCCCAGGAGCCTTCCCAAGAGCCCCCCGAGGAGCCCAAAAGCCCCGATCCAGATCCAGAGCCGCAGTCCTCCACGCAGTCCGGGCAGCCACAGGTAAGAGCCACCGCAATCACACGGTTCATCTTTCGAGGCGATTCATTTATTGGCAATTTTATGTTTTTTTTGTTTTCGTTCAATAACCGCTAGTATAACATGACAGTTACCTTTATCTAAAGTCAGAAGATAATAATTCATAGCTCACTCTGGTATCTTTCTGCTTTTTTTTTGGGTCTCTCGCTGATCTCTCTGATCTCTCTGATCTTTCTCTGGTCATTGTCTCTCTAATTTTTATCTGGTCGCTCTCTCTGATCTCTCAATGGTTTTACAGCTGCTATGATTTACCTTCTGTTTAGAAAACATCACTCCTGTCATAAACCAGGGACCACTGAGTTTCTTTTATATCACACACTTTAAAACTTGTATTGGACTCACAATAGCAGGTGTGAAGGATGCTCAGTGAGGGAAGGATGGAGGTGAGAGGGAGCAGCGTCTGCATTCAGAGCTGTATCAGACTGCTGTGGTGCAGAGGGAGCAGCATCTGCACTCAGAGCTGTATGGACAGTGGACTAAAGTGCATATGTCTGAGGTCGGTCACATGAGCTCTCAGGTCCGATTACAGATCCAGAGAACAGGAAGTACATTAGTCTAATACAGACTCATGTGGAAACTGAGAGCTAGCTAGAGGCTGAAAGCTTCTTCTAAACTTTACTTGGTTTAAATGTCGGTCTCTCTCTGGTCTCTCTCTGGTCTCTCTCTGTTCTCTCTCTGGTCTTTCTCTGGGCTCTTTCTAGTCTCTCTCTGGACCCTCTTTCTGTTCTCTCTCTCTGGTTTCTCTTTGGTCTCTCTCACTGGTCTCTCTCTGGACACTCTCTCTGGTCTCTCTCACTCACTCTCTCTCTTTCTAGTTTATCTTTGGTCTCTCTCGCTGGTCACTTGAATTGGACTGAATTGCCCTACGGGGATTAATAAAGTGCACTTTTACCTTTACCTTTACTTTCTGGTCTCTCTCTCTCTGGTCTCTCTCTGGTCTTACTTTTGCATCACACACTTTAAACCTTGTAGTGGACTCACAGCAGCAGGTGTGAAAGTATCTCAGTGAGGGAATGATGGAGGTGAGAGGGAGCAGCGTCTGCACTCAGAGCTGTATGGACAGTGGACTACAGTGCATATGTCTGCGGACGGTCACATAAGCTCTCAGGTCCGATTACAGATCCAGAGAACAGGAAGTCTAAAACTGACTTGTGTGGAAACTTACGGCTCACTGGGGGCAGAATTCTTCTTCTAAACTTTACTTTTTACTTGTTTACTTGTTTTCTGGTTTTTGTTTTTTTAGTTTGAAAGTCAGTCTCTCTCTCTGGTCTCTCTCTGGTCTCTCTCTGGTCTCTCTCTGGCCTCTCTACTTAGTCTCACTGGTCTCTCTCTGGCCTCTTTCTCTTGTCTCTCTGGTCTCTCTCTCTGATCCCTCTCTCTGATCCCTCTCTGATCTCTTTCTCTGGTCTTTCTCTCTCTCTCTCTCTGCTGGTTTGACTCTGCTCTTGGTCGTCCACAGATCTGTGATCAGCCCGGACCACACCTGTCCCCCAGGTAACATCCTTTTTTCTTCAAACTAAGACTTTTCCTAATGTCTAATTCAACATGTGTCCTCGTTCCCATGTGTTCACAGCTCCCCCGTCTCCCCCAAGATCCTCTGCCTCCCCCATCAGGAAGTCCCCCTCAGGACCCAGACACGGACTGAAGCTCGGACCCTTCACGATGCAGGTGGACCTTAAATCTGCGTCTGACAGGTACAGTCCTCCTCCAGGTGAAGCCAGCGATTGTCACTCAATGCCGCTTGCAACAATAATTGTGAAGGACTTCACGAGATTTGCCGTCAACAGATCAAACAGTTTGAACATAAAAAATACAATAATGAAGTAGAGAAGCCATTGGTCCTTAGAGGAGAGCAGGACGACCAATGACCATCGCAGTTCTTAGACCCTAATGAGTGAGAGATCCTCTAACTTTGCATTAGGAAAATATATAATGATTAGGGCCGGGACTTTAGTGCGTTAATCACGATCAATTAACGCCAGAAAATTAGCGCGTTACAAACAAAATGACGCATTTAATCTTGAG
>JAPMNZ010923543.1:0-10441 GCA_029875035.1 Pomatoschistus microps
CGACCTTTTTAAGGAATGCTTGAACTATCCTGATGCCTCACTGACTTGTGATTAAAATCATGTAATATTTTAATAATGAAATACATTTGAAATGACAATTTGACCATAATGTAAAAAAGTGACAGAAATATTAGTTAAAAATCTCTTGAACTGTATAAAAAAGTTTGAAATATTTTTGTCGATATATTGACACATGGTGAAACTGTTAAATATTAAATTGTATAACTATGTATGTGTACTATTATGTTCAATAGTTGAATTTATGATAATTAATGAAAAATCTAGGCTCAATTATATGGATTTAGAATATGTTTTATCTTACAACAAGATTTGGCAATGGGACAAGCAAAACATTCTTGTTTTAAATCACCTTTGGAATGAAATATAAATTCAACTGCACTTGAAATAAGACTAACCTGGTGTTTCCATTGGTATATTTTTTCAACACAGTCAGCCTCTAGCTAACTCTTATTGTTCCGTATATTCTGTAATGTTGATGCCATGTGTGCGTTCTTTGAGTTTTTGACATCAAATGAGAGGGTAATGTTTTGTCAAGTCAAACAACATTTAACTATTAACTTAGAAAAAATGTTGATCAATCATTGGCTGTGGATAATTTTTACACAGATGACTGTTTATTATATCCTCCTCCTTGTTTTCTGTGAAGGTCTGGTACTTGAATTTCAGAAGCCATAAACAGCCATTAGGATTCAGCCAAACACATGCACTTCAGATAACAGTGAGGCGTGCCCAAACCTGAGCATTCTTTCTATTGTCTGCTATGAGCTGTTGCCGGGCCCAGTAAACCCATCACTCGCACATTAGTTCAATTCTATCAATTTTATTTTGGTAGCCTTCAATCCCAACAGTAGTTTCCTCAAAGGACTTTACAAAGCTGTTTATTTGCCAACACAGATCAGAGAATCAAACAGTTCAAATACATGAAATGATTAAAAAAAAACACATAGAGCCATTGGTTCATAGGGGGCAGATGAACAATGTCCAATGTTGATAAAGTCGAGTGTTGAATTCCGAGTGTCCAGGTTCATCACCCTTCTTGCATTGACAAGGAAAAACTCTAATAACCCAGTGGTAAAAAAAAGTGAGAAACCTTGGGGGGACCCACATTGAGGGAGGCCCACATTGAGGGAGGGATGATATGTCAAGGATACATACACACAATGCTGATATAACATATTCTTTAAATCTTATTTCATCTTCATCCATCTAAATCTCACATTCTTTCACGTATAGCAGTAGCACAGCGATTTGGTTTGTAATGCAGTAAAAACAGGAAAAGCTTTGATGAGCAGCCCTTATCGTTGCCCATCCTGGTTTCCTGATTCCCTGAGTTTTGCCTCATCTGTGCAATGACTCCCTTGCCCTCCAGTCACACCAAAACACACACACACACACACACACACACACACACACACATACACACACATACAACCACGTACTCTGTTCTATGCAAACTTTGAATCCTGAACTCGGTGAAGTTGATGCTTGTGTTCATCTCTATACCGCAGACGCTCCGAAATGTTGTGTCTTATTAGTTTTCACATCCGGACTGTTCTGACTGTGGGACTCAGTAACACAAGCAGACGCATGTGTTGGGGTTATCTCTGAGGTCTCTGCACAGTAGTCCTGGTTTTGTTTGGGCTGGGCTGAAGAGGCATCAGAGACATGAGTAATTTTCTCACAGGAGCTTGTTACATCATTTTGGTTGGTAAGGTAAATAGAATTCTCATGCCTCAGCCTGGATCAGCCTTTAACCCACTGGAACAAACTACAAACCTGGTTAAACAAATTCTCTTTTAAAGCCTCTATTTAAGGGTGAAATATACAAGCTTCCTGGTGGAGTGCCTACTTCATTCTCGGGTCCAACTAAATGTTGTTTTGCCTGGAATGTTTGAGAGTATGTCATTAACTCTATTTTAAATGTATTCCTTAGAAGTGCTTTTTATTCATTTTTCTTATTACCACTCTTTCTGATTGTTGCAATGAGCCAAAGCAATTTCCAAGTCTGTGACTTCCTGTTACTTACGTGGCAATAAAAATGATTCTGATTCTGATTCTGATTAAACTTAGCCAAAATAGCCAAATCTATACATCTTCTGTATCCAGGCACTTACTGTACAGTGCCCTGGTTTCCCTCAAACATGCATTTACATTTTTCTTTCTTTCTATATTTAGTATAAGTGTCAGGGCTCTAACACAAATAGGCTAAATTATGTACAGCTGCTATTACAAGAATTTGGCAGTTTGAAAAGCCCATATTCATAATAATATTGTGTTGTATTTACATATTACTTATGGTAAGATTCTCCCTTTTTACACAATACAATTAACATGTAATGGCCTCAATATCTGTAAATGCTGTACATATATAGAGGTTTATTGAAGCGGTAAACATCAGTGTAACTAACTATTTATGCACAAATGGATACATTTATAATCTGCTAACCCAAGTACTTTTTCTTTGTCTTTGCGACAGGTTTGCAACAAGAGAGAGGAACGCGCTGCTGCTGTACAACGGCCGATTTAACGAAAAACACGACTTCATCGCTTTGGAGATCATTGATGAGCAGATACAGCTCACGTTTTCTGGAGGTGAGGGAAACAGCTATTAAGGTGTCTGTTTTTAATAACAAACGCTTTCATTTCTACACACAAAATAAAAAAAATCCAGAAAAAAGTCCAAGTTGTTTCCCATGAAGTAACGAGTAACTTGCTGTGATTGTATTTACTAGTAGAACAATTACATGACAATTATAGACATGGAGATCCGCTCAACAAATACACCCTCTGTAACTGTAGTAACTGTTTCAAAGAGTTTCCCATGATGCCGAGCAGGGAGGATCCTCGCTTTCTTTTGGGAACTCGGCCAAGTGCTTGAAGTCTAGTTTGATCCAAAGTGAATGCATTAGTCACCATCATGAATCAAATTAATCAGTATATGCTATATTTATTTTCTCGATTCGTATTTAGTTGTCCTTAATGAACATGTGTATTAAAAGTACGGAAAGTCTTTGAGTATGGTTTTCTTCACTTTTATTTGGTCTTTTTTGTGTGACATTTTGTGTGTTTATTTGTGCGTTCCTTTTTTAAAAATCATCAATGATAACCAGTCACTAGAGGTTGCATGAAGCCATTTATTCTCGAATAGACTTGTTTTTTATTTTCTAATGATAACATAACATAACAATCATGGGAGAGTTCAAATGTGCAATTCATGTGAGGCGGTCCAGGAATGTATGTATATAATGTATACATTATATGTATATATTTACAATATATGACTTCACACAACTCCTAACATCAGTGCAAAAATAATGATTATCTCCAAAATATGCCCTGTGTCTGGTTTGTGTAAACTTTTTTATAAAACACAGACAGTTGTTTTGCTTAAACTTGTCTTCAACAAAACCTCATTTATTTTGAGAACTTTACACGAACACTCAAACGTTATCTTCGGCTGTTTTGAACCTCTCTTATTACAAAACTTTGAATTAAACAAGGTTCACTGGTTTCCACATATGTCACTGTGGCATTCCCACAATAGGAAATAGCCTGGACTCATTTGGCCTTCACACAAAGAAACACACTTGTCTTGTGAACAGAACATTTTCACCTCGAACAGTGGATTCCTGCGGCCCCTGCCTTTTACAAATACTCTAAAGCCTGAGTCAATCCGAGCTCATTGTGCGCTACTGTCACAGTGGACCAACCTGGATTTCCTAACCAGTGATTTATGGGGCAACGTTTGAAGCAGGCATGTCAAACTCAGGCTCGTGGGCCAAATCCGGCTTGCAAGATTTTTTTTTAGTGGCCCCTAAAATGATTTTCAATTATTATTATCTTGCAGCATTGATGGTCATGAGCTACCAAGGCATGTTATACATCGAGAACCAAATGTAATTTATTCTAACATTTTAACCCAACACATCATAAGAAGTTAAATAGTTAATATAAAACAATGCCTTTCACTTTATAGTTTGTCCAGTTTTGGTTAAATCTAAACTATAAACACATTTTGTTTTCAGAAAAATCAACGAGAAAATAATAGTGAAACTTGTGTCACATTAAAGTCATGTAAAAAAACCTTTGTAATGTAAAAATAAATTATAATGAAAGGAAATCCCTTCTATTCTTTCGGCCCCCGACCATTTCATATTTTTTTATTCAGCCCTTGACCAAAATGTGTTTGACACCCCTGGTTTAAAGGGATTTTTGGCTACAAGCTTGTACAGACTTGACTAGCCATTTAGTTTACGTTTAAGAGAATTTGTCCTTCATGTCTCAACGCCATGCCAATATTTATCTATAACATTTAAAAACTTTAGGGTAAAATTGCGCTATTCTTCTTTAATGATCCAATCACAATGCGTTGTCTATGGCTGGGGTCATTGTGCTGCTTGTTGCTGTGTTGTTCCGCATTACTTTGCTGGCTCCGGACACTCAGGTGTAAGTGTGATGTGCATAGAGATGCACATCACACTCCTTTTCGAGTTTGAATGATGTACAATATTGTAATCGATAATTGTAAATTAATGATTTGCTGGAAAGTTCTATGTAGAGACGTTTGATGATTAATGTTTGATGTACATTGAACTCGAAGTGAATAAACACTCAGTTCAACTCAACTCCACCATCACCCAATGTTATTTAATTTACTTCTGTTTTGTCTAATTCCAGGCGAGACTAAAACCACAGTGGCCCCAAACGTCGCTGGAGGAGTCAGTGACGGACAGTGGCACTCAGTCCAGCTTCATTACTACAACAAGGTAAGCTGCTGTTCCAACAAGACGTTTGTATTTGTATTTGGCATTTTAGTACGTTGGTAAAAAAGCAATTTGTCACGTCGTTCCCACGGTCTTTTTCTTGCACCTCGTCTGAATTTAATCTCTTAGAAGACCGATTATTTCACAAGCAAGATCAAATATCCACTTCAGTTGTAATTTCATATCAGAGAGGCTTATGGAGGAGCTTGTCGCTTGTCGGTGTTGTTTTACTTGAAACTTCCAGAGCATGCAGACATATTTCTTCAAGACTAAAGTCTACCGGAAACAATTAGATTTGATCAATCTTAATATCATTCTTGTGTGTTCAAATAGTACAGAAAGTGTGATTAAATATTTATGAAGGTTTTGTTGTTTTGAGCTAATGCTTTTAACTGTTGTTTTGCAAAGGTAGAATGGAATGGAATAGAACATTAAAGGTTATTTATCATTGTCAGGTGCACAACAATACATTTCAGCATTGTTTATTGTTTATTTAAAGGATTCCTACTGGTGCCGTAATTCGGTCAAGATGTTTATTTCAGAACATGTATAACACGAATCGGGAGTCAAAATACTCCATTGTAACGGTACTCATAAAATTATGTTTAATCAAATTTATAATATTTAATTTTTGTATTGTGAAAAATAGACAATACAAAGCAGGAGAAAAACACACAACATATATACATGACAGTGCATTGATATAATATTTGGAATTTTAGGGACTGAGGCAGACAAAATGCTCTTTTAATAATGACGTTTGTGCACTTGTGGAGCCTCATGCACTGACCATACACCTCCACATCCCGGCTCTGACCTACGTCTTGGGGCGTCAGATTTCAGACACCCGGTTGTGTTTTTTCCCCATGTTAACAAGAGCAGCTCGTCACAAAGCTTGGGCTCTCACGTTTCACAGCTTGTTCATCTGTTGTCTTGTCCTATTGAGCAGAAAACATACGTATGCGTTAGTTCTGACAGCAGTGATGAATCATAGGAGCTCCAGGGGTGCTATTGTTTAGTCCATGTCCCCCGTCTTTACAACATGAACTTCAAACTGGAGGACAAAGAGCAACATGACTAGTTAAGCCTTTTAAGTCTCTCTTAAAGATGATAAATCCCTCAGGTATTCTGCTGTAAATGCAGACTTTGTGTGTTTGAGGTGTTGTGGGATTACATACAGAAGTGTGTGGACGTGTTTCTTTATTTACATCATTAGAGATCAATATTAAGATTAAAAATGATCAAAATATATCCTCTTGAGTCAACATGTGCTCCAGGATGTCCAAAATGGGGACCATCACCGTAGGGATTAACACTTGGATAAAATTTTCATCAGACCACAACACGTCTTAATGTTGTTAAAAACACATTATTTGCATATACATTCGTTTGTCCTAATTCTATCTTGAAAAGCTGATTTATAAAAGAGGCCAAAAATACATGCATGTGAAAACTAGTGATAGACCCAAAAGCTTTTGAGAACAGTTAACTATTTAGAATGTATTGCATGGCTTTAAATTTGAGATTTTACAAAATATCAAAATAATAATATAATTACAAAAAAGCTCAGAAAATAAACCATTAACTTCAAATGAGTAGTGACTAATTCAAATATGTCTTCATCATGTCAGTCTGGCATGCAGCCTCAGGACCTGCCTGTCTACCAATGACTCTATGTTGACTGATCAAAGGTCACCAGTGAATGTAACGTTATCTTATAGAAGAGCTGCAGGGGTAAATGCATCTATATAAGAGAGATGTTCAGTGGTGAAGACGTGTTGACATGTGAATGGAGATTCAGATGTATTGGTTTTGCTTAAAAGAGGCGACATTCAAGTCACTCAAGATACATACCTAAACTGTGATGTCATGTAGATTAATATTTCTGGAAAAAAATCTCTACAGATATTGTTTATGTTTGAAATAGGACCACCTTAAGCCATAATCTAATAGACAATACTATACAGTAGGGCTGCACGATGTTGGAAATTAGTGTGATATTCAATATGAGTGTTTAGTATTGCGATAACGATATTATTGCGATATTTTTGTCTTTCACCTAAAATTGCAATCTGCATTGAAACGCAAGTGACAAAAAATAAGCACATTAATGACGTTTAAATGCATGTATTTATATACTTTTTGTTTGTTTTTTGTTCTTGTTGAATGTTGATGTGTCTGTCTGTTTTGTTGTCTTTAATAAAGAAAAAAAAGAATTTTATTTTTTATTTTTGATATGGATATCACACGCACCAATATATCGCAATAACAATATTTTTTTCGATATATTGTGCAGCCCTTCTATACAGATGTCTTCACTGTGCAGTTAAATCAAGACAATATTCAACCCAGACTAATGAAATTGACAATGCTATTTTCCTTTTATTTGACTAGTCTGGGTTGTCGCTTCGCTTGCATTGAAGCAAAGTGTTTCTTGTTGTTATGGCACACCCACTACACACAGAGTGATTTATTGGGTCAAATGATGAGGCGGTTGAGGGCGTGCAGGGGTGTAAGGCTGTCTCTTTTCAAACCTGCTCTATTCAAACCAAGCGGGGAGCCTCCTGCCTGAAAAACACAAGTCAAAGGTGACGGGACGGCTGGCATGACAACACCCACGGAACTGCCTCTGTCGCACTGATCCGGGGCTGTTTGAAAGCAAGGGGTGTCCACAGGGGGTAGGTTTTTTGCTTGGATGCATATGGGTCCCTTGTGTTTTGGAAATGACAATAGAAAGAAGCAGTGCAAACACATTTCTGGGATTCCACATCGTAACGTCTCAAGAACGAATATCCTTGAGACGTTTAAAGATCTTAGAGTGTGAAGTGGATATTGAAGGTGTGTTGGAGAAAGTGATTTGGTCTTGTCTGACAAGTTTTAACTGGATCAAGGTATGATAAGCTGATTCGATGTGGTTAATTCACTAACATTTCTGTCATGCTCACAATTATGTAGTACACAACACTGTGATTGATATCGGTGAAAGCGTCCTATACCACTTTTCTTGCACTTGCCTACTAAAAAGATTGTGAAAATACACTATTTTTCCCCCATGGTAGTTTTCGGTTGCATTGCAAAACCATAGATGATTGAAAAAATACAATACAAAAACACAAATATATGAACGCTCAGAAAGCTTTAAAGGTAGCAGAAGCAAGAATAAAATCTTTCACATCAGGGTTTGTTAAGTCAATAACAAATGAAAGTACATCTACTGTAGATATAATGTACACTTGAGAGTAGTGGTTTTGATGGATGGATTGTATTGCTGTTTATGAGTATGAGTTTGAGTGTGCATTTACAAGGTGAAGTGTGTAGATACAAGGCCAATATTTACTCACTTTGTTGATTTAAGACAGTTGTTATCAGCAGATAGACATACATCTATCACATTTTAAGCTGGTTCTTTTTACCGTTGCATATCTGTATTATTTGTATCCATTTGCGCCACACTTCAGAACAGGCTTATCCAAACTTAGCGCCAATTGCAGCCTACTGGGTTGTTTTGTGTGGCCCTCAACCTTTCTAACCCACAGAAGCCATTGTGGTATGTTCAGAGTGTCATCCAGCCATCTTCAGCTCCACCAATATAGTCATGGTATACCTCATTGTAAAGCTCAGACCCTTTGGAATCAAATTGTCAACTGTTTTTGTATATACTATTGTATTCGATATTGCCACAAAATCTTATATATGGCGCTTATGTAGTGTGTTGTGTAAAATGTCAATGAGGACATATCGTACCCCACTTTAAACAATTTTACAATCTGTGATGTCGGCCCCTGGACAAGTCTAGCTAACCCTCTTACTTAACAGCCTCAGACCAAGTTTAAAATATTTCACAACTCACCTCAAAGTGCGTTTCAATAAGAGCAGATGTGTTTTTGCGCTTCACTCAGACTTGCCTTCAATGTGAATCCCACTTTGAAAAACTCTGTGTATATTCAATGTAAATGTAATGGTCAATGCTGATAATGTGTTGGATTTGTATGGCTACATCATCAGCTATGTTTGTATTCTAATTCATTCTGTCTTATTGAGTGAGGTAGATGCCAACTTTTGAAACTATAACCATTGCTAACCATGCATATCTTTGTAACCTTAGTATTTGGATTATCACAGGAGCCAGACATACCTGTAGATGTTACTGTACTTCTATTACTGTCACTATAATATGCACTCTGCTTGTCTGCTTTGAATCCATTTATAATATAACGTATCAGGTAGTATTTGGTTTCCTTGTCTACTCCCTGTCTGTCATTTCTTCGTTGCCATTTAATGACTTGTTGGATTTGTTTGAACTTTTTTTTAAATAGAACATAACAGAGGATTGTGCGTTGACTTTAATACATCAGCTGAGTGACATGTGTGTTTTAAGGTGGTTAGCTGTACAAATTGATGTCTTGTGTTACAATAAGAACCCATGCCGTGTCGTGATTGCTCTGTTTTGCTGTTGCTGAGGTTAAGTGGTATTTTGGAGCCGAGGTGCCACTCTTGTGAACATTCCCGTGTGGGGCGTGATGGCAAAGGAAGAGTCTGTGTTTTTGTTTGTCCTATAAAGCTGATAGCCACAGACCTCCAACAGAAAAGGTCATCGGCCCACCAAAACACGCTGGTGGATACGAGGAAGCGTGTTAAAAAGCTGTTATTTTGTTGTTGAAGTCTTTGTTTGGTCATGCATGTTTTTCATAGGCTTGTGTTGTATTTGTCTGGGTGTAAACATGGATGAATTGGCTTATAGTTTTACACAGAGGGCCCAAAGCAAAAGTAGTTTCAAGGGCCCACTTTACACAAACTCTATTTTTTCTTTTTTAACTATTTGAAATCATAAGATAAGAAAACATATTTCTAAGTGTGTGGTGAGTGTGGTGGTTGTTTTTCTTACCAAACAGATTTTGATTGCTTTTATAATATTATAAAAGCCTCTTCGCTCTAATGGACAGTCCAACAACCAACCAGTGCAACGTGATAAACATTCCCACACTCCTCAGTGTAATTCACCTATGATTAAACCATCTTAGACATATTAGCCGATATGATAGACTGGTGTGTATTCTGTGTGAGGAAGCCAGCCCGAATCTCAGTCAGGCTCAATGTCCTGTGAGAAATTGTTGCTGCTCACGTTACTGTTGCTCATCTATAAAGCTTGCACTGACAATTTGATTGGTCCGGTCAAATCTTGTTTGGACATAGTTCTGCCCAAAAGCAACAATGTCAGACTAAACTTGGAAAATAATTTAGGCAGGGCTAAAGTTTGGCTGCACCCAGACTAATGGTTATCTACTGGTCCAACCAAATTCATTTGCAATGCTTTTTGTATTTTGCCTTGGTATAGGAGGATCTTTGAGTGACATTGTTGTTTTTCCGCCACGGTCACGGGTGGCAAAACAGCATAGAAAGCTACCTGGATGTTAGAGAGTTAGCTAGTTTTAGAGGCTTGGAGAGAGGTTTTATGAAACCAAATGGTAAATTCTTGTACTGATCACTGTAGTGAAAAACGGTCGCGGTAAAGTTGTCCGCGGGTTAAAAGCGGGTTGCCCCTTTATGCTGTTACCTACAGTAAACATAGTAAGTAAGTAAGTAGTAAGTAAGTAAGTAAGTATTTATTTATATACCGCCTTTTCACTCTAACTAGAGCCTCAAAGCGGTTCACAATT
>JAPMNZ010923595.1:0-26839 GCA_029875035.1 Pomatoschistus microps
CCTGGAGGCTGTACATCGCCCGCATAATTCCATGGAAAACTAAAAGACTGTATAAAACATGGACATGCACCACCACACACTATGTTTTTTAGTGTGATAAAAAAATGGTTTGCATGTTCTCCCTGTGTCTGCATAACTTAGATTGTGTTTCGTACAGGGATGTTCCTACTTAAATAATGGTCTTTGAAAAATTATCTTTATTCCTGTCTAATGTTTAGCCTTTAATGGCAGATTAAAGTTTCTCATTTTGCCTTAGATTAAATTTGGGCCGTACAAAAATACATTTATCTAATTCGCTATGAGGAGAATAATTGTATTTAAAACTAGCAACACAAATTAAGTAACTGCACAGAATACGAGACACAAAATCAAACATTCTGGAGTATGCAGTAGATTGAGGCTTAGTCACTGCAACAGGATGTGGCCTGATCCTCTGTACAACAAAGAAACAAAACAACGGTCCTGTCATTACCTGGACCAGGGACAGTGGCCTGCTCTAAACGTACTCCAGCTTCATTAGCACCATCTGGGCCAACTATACTGCACTGCACTGTTTTCTTCTGTCGTTTTCTACCTTCCTCTCAGACACGGTGGTCACATTGTTGTATGAGAAGTGCTGGATTTCACCCTGAACAAGACCAGAGTGGATAAATTAGATGTTGGCTCCACAGCTCTGAAACTTACTGCGCTGTAGCCTCAAAAAAAACTTGGGAGGAGCTCGTGGTTTTGCACTCCATAAACTGTTATGCTACAAGAGAGTGTTGAATTGGAAGATCTCAAGAGGAGAGTGAGGTTTTATTTTCAAGGGATAAAAGGCAAAAGCATCCAACACAAACCCTGAATTTATCCTAATATAGTTTAAAATTGATTAAAGACATTTTGTCCTGTTTATATAATTTAATTTAGTATCTAGACTTAGATATAAACTAGTATTAAGTAAAGTAGATTGACACTAACTAGTTTATTCTATTTTAGTATAGATTATATCTGCAAACATACGACATGTGGGTTATATTGCTTTATAGGAACACAAATCCTTGTCTCTGCTTTGAAAAAGTGCCTTCTCCAGTGTTGTTGTTAAAGCTCCCCCTACAGGACAACACACGACATGCATATGGCTCCTTTCCCCAAATTACATCTTTAACTTGTAATTAATTAAAAACTAAAAATGTATTACAAAACAAATAATAACTCTAAGATGTGCACATTTGAACATTTAATTTTAAACAGTACCCTTTAATTACACTAATGTTAGTGATAATGCAAATATTGTGTTAATAAAAGTAAAGTATACCTCTAACAATGTGGGACACTGACAAGATATAAAAACATATTTTTGCCACATCAGGAACCAAGGCTGCCTTATAAATGTCAACTCAAAAGGATGACGTATGATTAGATGATTCATGTTACAACTCAGCGTTGTATTAATTACAATTATTTATGATTTTATGCTGACAGGCAACCATTAAAGCACATTGGCAAGCTGTAGCTGTTTGTCAAATTGAACCTGTCTGACACCACAAGCAAAACGTGTAATAATCATAATCTTATCATACTTAGTAAATTTATTCCATGTATTTATAGGACATTATGAAGACATTTTATGACTTTTAAGGTTTACCTTTAGGGACCTGTGTTTCTTCCCTATAAGAGCATTCTGACGAGTGAAAAAGCCTTCACGTCCCCATGACATAATAAAAAGTGCACTCACACTTACATACACACCAAGCACACAGTTAATAGTCGCTCGGTGCGGTAGAAGCTTGCGGTTCGCTCACACTCTCCAGGGGCAGAGCACTCAGAGACAGGCCACGCTTGTCGGCTTCCTTAAAGGTCAACTCATCTACTTAAGAGGCGCCAATTTACTTTAATGTACATTGTCCAAAAGAACAAGAGGAAGAGAAAGGGAAATGTCATCAAAAACAGCACATCTGGATCTTTATTCTCCATTTTTCTTGGAAAAGTCAAGCCACCAGTCAAAAAACATTAAGAATGAATGCATAAATCAATGCTGGAGCGGAGTAGAAAAAAACAATGTTCACAGCAAAAGTGCAACTATGCAGCAGCAGCACAAGTCATCAATAGTCCTTTAATGACCTTGTAGTATGTGCTACATTCTACAGGCAGCTTCCAGCCTCTTGATAGACTCTTGTAGATGCCATTCCTTATCACGCAATGCCTCTCAGTCATAAACACAGGACAAATGCGGCCTTAATCATTTTTTACGAGCAGGGATGTGCAGGGGGCAGTGATGGCTGCAGGGAGAGGGGAGCAGCGGGCGGCCCTCTGCTCAGAGGAGCGGCAGTCTCCTCTGGAACATCACAGGCCTTTGATGTGCACACCGCAATTACAGCAGCATCCAAATGAGCGCCGAGTCGCCTCTGAGACAGACTTCAAACATGCACATGGACACATTCTCATACACATACACCATAGACCAGAGCCATGTGCTGCTCTCCACAGTAAATGATGTTCTGTCTCCAGCAGTGCAGCTGGGATGAAAGCAGCCATGCTCCTTGTCTGATCCACATTAATGATGGTTTGCTAAAGCTAATACGCTGGATTCTTGTCTAAACAAGAGCAGCTTGGTATGTGGCTCCCATACTCCAAACAAAAAGGATGACAGTTAACAACAGGCCGCTTCAGGGCCTCCAATCTCCGATAACATTATTGTAAGGTTGTTTCACAAACATGTCACATAAGTTACAGCACACCCAACCTGCTCTGACTGTGGTACAAACATCACAACTGAAAATCGGCTTCAGATGCATTTACCTAAACAGTATCTGGCAACATGCCATCAACAAAAGAGCAGAAATCAAATTGGTGCTTGTAGAGAAGTGTAAACTAAACCTGTGATATGCCCTCAATGAATGTCCTAAGAGACACAGATAAAATTGGCTTATTTGCCTCATTCGAGGATTCGCCTCCCTTTTCTGCGCACATTAAAGCTGAGATTGCAATTTGTCTTGCTGTTTGCTTTGAATAGTCCTAAAGCATATCATCATCTCAACTGTGCCGGTGGAAAAACACGAGAGCATGGCGACAGCCAAATGGCAGTCTGGCGTCTCCGCTGCAGACTAGCTGCCATTAGGGCTGAGAGCAGCATTTATTGTACAATTAGGGCCAGCTCGATCTACCTGTAATCATCTCCATACAGGTGTGAGCTGCTCTCTGGACAAGGGAAGTGACTCATCACTTGTCAAACATCAACACTTTGATGTCAGTATTGTTCAGTGGGGAGCCCCCAGGACACCTGAGCACTACTGTTTAAAACAGCACAGGATTTATTGCATTTCTCACAGTAAAAATCTCCACACACGCAAGTTGAAAAAGCTCTTTCTGCTGATGACGGATGTTCCACATGCCATGAATCATTTGATTTATGAGCTCGCTCCCTCCTCTCCCTGTCTGACACTCATACTTTCGTGTCAAGAACGTTTTAACAAACACTCATAGGTAAACAACTTCCCTTGTAATACAATGCTGCCAAGTAAAGCCTGAAAACAAATTTTCCAAGAAGTGACACCACAAAGCCTAGAGGGCAATTGGAAAAGTGTGGTAACAATCCACAAGTTGGTGTTATTGACAATCTGCTGGAGTGAGGAAAAGTAGCCCTTTCACATGTAATGGATGTGTCCGTGGCCTCTCCAGAGATAACAAGCACGGACCACACAGACAAGCATCTTTACATCCTTGTTTCAAACATGTGTAATACTGTTTATATGTTACTAACATACAATTAATGCCATTTTTAAACTGTGCAGACAAATATGTTTCTTTAAATCAAATATGTATGCAACAATTGAAAGAAATTCTCAAACTGTATTCTTTGAACAACAACAAAACAACAACATCCCAGGGACTTTATAGAGCCCTTGAGTCAATACATACTGTAAATCTGACGGTTTCTCTTCTAGATGCATGTACATTTCTGTTGGTTTGATGCATTCTTGGAATTCTGTGATCGGCATAAGTCATTCTTACTTCAGCCTGAAACAGTTAATTTGTGATTATATTTTGTATTTGTGTGTGTTATATCATAAAGTATGTGAGAATAAACAACAACTACTACTATTTATACCTGACTACACTTTCATCTATATTTTCCAACTGTATGAAGCAAGCTGGATAAGTTTGACAATAAAAGCCTAGGCTGACATTGCACAAGCCATGACTGTAAAGAAAGTCTTGTAAAGTATGCCACTCATATCCATGTCTTGAGCAACAACATGTGTAGACAAAACCAAATATTTGATGCAAGGCCCTAACCGGCCATATAATATTAATAGCGGTGTTTATGCCTTGAGTTTATTGTCCCCTCTCCTCATTGTATTAATCCTTTGCTTGTTTTTGTTGTCATATAAACCCTTTGATATCATATGGAAATTTTGCAGTGAAATAGAGTCCGTATGTGGCTTAATGAAGAGCAGAGTCGGAGGGCAAAGCTGGCTGTTGTGCTGTACTTAGTGCCACCTCCAGGCAGATCCTCTCACAAAGATATGACCGCTAAAACCAGCAGGGGGGCACCTTCAGTAGATCTCCATGTCTACACTTCTCACACTCCACAGTACTGTTTTAATGCAGTCAGGACGCAAGATCCAATCAAAGTTAGCAGCAAGCCGCTTCGTAAGTAGGAGAAAAAAAGCTCTTTGCCAGTGATTAATGAGTGCAACGAGACACGCCGGCCTATACCTCCCTGCACTTACCATTTGTTCTTTCTCCTAATGTAGTCTTTCTCCGAGAGGTTAACGAGGTAAATCATGGGTTTGGATGTCAGAAACAAGTATTTGTTCAGCACTTCGATCTGAAAAGACAGTAGCGGAGTGAGAAAAAGCTTCAAATGTTAACAACAGCTAACAAAGTAGAGCAAATGCAAAGTCTGTTTAGATTTATAGGAGCCGTGGGGGGGGGCACTATAAAGATCGAGATCAGCATGGCCAGATGTCATTAGCTTGTACAACAGTGATGTCAAAATAGAACGCAACGCAGATATTAATATGATTTGCACAAAGTCGCAAAACTCCAGAAAGCAGTTGGCGTTTTGCATACATCCATATGACTTCAAAGACTTACCTCCTTGTCGTTCCAGTCGTGATTGTAGCGGACATGCTTTTTTTCATCCACTACCCAGCTCTTGATTTTGCACATTATGTCCTGTTCAGGGTTAAAAGAGAATAAACAAGAAGCCATTAAAGGAGATGAAAAAGAATATAAACGCAGCAGGGTATGGGGTAATTATTTCCTAAATGCACTGCATCCTGATGCCCAAATGAACAATGGCTGTGCAGGGATTGAAGCAGGACATAGATGGCACGCACAGGACCCCCTCGCGTCTGAACCAACCTTCAGGGCTATATCAGATTATTTGATATTGTTTAATGATGAGGGTGGCAGGTGAGACAAGGAGTCAGTTACTTAAGTGTAAATGATCAGCTCCCTCTCAAATTCTGACTCAGAATGCAGTCATTTGGAATGCACTCCAGTGAGCCACACAAGTATTTATTCAGTGATTCTTGTAGAGAAAACATGGAGCATCAGCCTCAATGCAAGCCACATTCATTACTGAGGCACTTGTGGGCTGGGACCATGGGCAGGACTGGGTCTTGACAGGATCTGGAAGCGGAAAAGGGTGGGAAAATGGGAGGGAGGTAGTTATAAAATTTGTAATAAAGAAATTGAGCCTATTATTGTTGATCCAGCCCCACGAAAATTAGCGGAACACATTCTTTTTGTTCCTGTCAACTTGACCTCCCCCTTCATATAAAAGTCTCCCACCCCCTGCAACACTCCCTCAGCCTGCTCTTCCCTCCCCAAAGCCTCGCAGCACTTCACAATCACACTGCTTTTTCAAAGAAGTGAGGAAAAAATCCTGCCAGAGCCTCAATTACACAATGGCAGAGAGAGCGGCACACACTGACCCCCGGCCAGCTGCATTCGCTCTGGGCACATCTCTCTCCACAGGAATTCTAAAGGCCTTTTAGTGGTGCGGCCAGAGAGCAGCAGCGGGAGAGAGCGCAGGAAGAGGCGCGGACGCAGGGCCAGTGCGGCCCAGCCTTCACAGAGAGATTAATCATGTGTGAAATGGAAACAGCAAACGGGCAGTGACACGGGCTGAACCCGCTCCAGGTTTCCCTCATCAGCTCTAACAGGCAGGTGTTAATAAAAGGCAGATAGGTCCCACAGGGGTCAGAACATATGCCTGCCACCATCACACACTGCTGCGGCCCACCACTGCACCATTGTTTTCACAGCATTCACAGCAACAAAAGCATCAAATATTGTTCTTGAAAACACAGCACAAACAAATGGATTTAAATCTTTATAGCAATGCATAAAAATGACCCCGTGCTGCTGCATCCATTTAAATGCAGAGGGAAACATTAAGTGGCAGCAAAACAAAACATATGCAGTCTTTCAGATACAATATATTATTTATGAACAATTTAGTCAGGAGGTGCATTGAATATGTGTTCCATTATTGTTTAATGATCTTAATGTGTGCACTTACATGTGTTTCCTTACAAACTGTCTTAACAGGAAGCTGCTGATAATTGCAGATCTGTACATTACTAAACACCTGAGCATTAAATCCAGCATGTGGCTGTTTTAAATAATACTTAAAAATTATATATTTATATATTGGAACCTTTTGAAAAGAAATACCATATATGAAAGACTAAGTTTTACATTAAATAAATATCAAGCAGTAATGAAAGATTTTTTTTTGGGTGTTTTTACATTCTCACCTTAAATCTTTTTGTGTCATTGGAACAAAAGCCGTGAAATACGATGTCTCGGAGATAGAAAATAGGTGACATAAAAGTTTGATGACTTGATAATAGGTGTAGACAGTATTTTTGCTCCCTCCCTTCACCTGCTTCACATATTGTTTCTCATTTAATAGGCCCCTGTCATTGTGCGCACATAACGTCCTATATTGTCAAAATGCAGCTCTCTGGGCAGACTCCCGCGCTGCTCTGATGCTGACATAAACATGTTTGAAGGAGACAACACACAGCTGAGGCGTTCGGAGACAATCCCAGCGTCTCTGAGCTGCACCCGCCTTTGATAAGCACCATTCTTCTCCATCTAAAGAGGTCTTCTATAGATTTCACTTTGCCGACGTGTGCACAACCTTTGACAAGTAATGTAGATCATTTTTATTCATTGCCTAAAATTGTTAGCAATTATGTGCGTAAGCGGCCACCTGCCTGGGCTGAATGGCTCCTGTCTGCGGGCTACAGGGTGTGGGGGAGTGCTGTTGGCAGGGAGGAGGAGGGGAGGGGGTGTGGTGGGGCGTCTTCAGGGGGATGTGGGGGGGGTGACAGGCTTGGGGGCGGCTGCAGCAGGTGAAATAGCCCCTCTCGTTAGTGTAATGACTGGTCAGAGGCTCAAATTGGGCATGCAGCTTATAGCAAAAGGCCAGGTTTGCTCACGCTCGCACCATGATAGGGCAGTGGGAGATGTTCACCACCAAATCGATGTTAAAGTTAGCCGCGAACCCTCATTAGCCTAACAATATGAGCAGCTCGTCCACATACTTTCTCTGATCTCCTTGTATGACTAACCCTAACCGCACTGTCAAAGTATATGCCAAACATTTATGCTATTCATAACGACATATAGGCTTCCCTTTCACCCAGAGCTTGGCCTCACACAATTTTCCCCGGCGCTGCTGCTGTAGGTGTCTGATTTGAGTATTACTTTAGATGAAAAGAGCTCTGCGGATACACTTTCATTAGCCTGGTAGTGCGACCCGGGGTCAGCAGCTGAATAAGTAACTCTCTATTAATGATTTCTACAGCAGAAAACCATGACCCCACGATCACTTCCCATCTCAGACAGGGGAAAAAATGGCCCAAAGAGGAGAGGAAGGAGGGGTGGGGATTCTTATTGGAGGGAGATTATATAAAAAAAAGAAGAAATCTCCCTGGGCATGTGTGTGGGAGGGTTATACTTTTGTAGCATGCTGTGTGGGGAAGCTAAGGCCTGTTGGGGACATGAACTCACATATTCTGGTTTGAGCTTTTTGTCGCCTCCTCTGATGGCTGTCTTCTCCAGCTTGTCGATAATGGGTCCGATCAGCTCCTCGTCCTTCAGCCATAACTCCTCGTGGATGATCTCAATGTCCCGTACAGGGTCCACTGTCCCCTCCACGTGAATGATATCCTCATCTTCAAAGGCACCTGCGGAGATGGCAGAGAAAACATACTGTAAGCCTCCACGTAGAATGACACCACGACACCATCTGGAAGCACAAGATCAATGGCATCGACTGTGAGATGAGATTAGATTTAGTTGCAAAAGAAATCATTATGTGCTGCAGAGAACATGGGGGGAATAAGCATGTAAATAAGAACTCTCAGTAGGACGTTAAATTGTGACAATATAGTGAAACATCTTTAAAGGCACTTTACTGTATTGATCACATGTTCCTAAAACACATTAGTCCAGATCAAATACAACATTGAAATGAATCTAAAGAATATTTCACTGTGAAATTTATACTCAACTGAAACAATGCTCATGCAATAAAGGTTGATAATTCTTGCAGCAACTATGAAGAACGGCAAACACCTAGAAATAGAATAGAGCAAAAACACACATAAATACATTGAATTATTGGTGGACCCTTCTCAGTACTACTTCAAATTAATTGTTTTACATTACCTAACCTAATTTTTTTATTTTCTTTCATTTTTTGCATATAAATCCAACAAAACAAGAACAGTATAGCTTAATTTTTTGCTTATAAAGAGCACATTTAGGATCAAAATGTCATAAGAAAATGGTGGCAAGAGCCACGCTCTTTGGTGCTTAAGCCGGGGCTGTGCTGGTGATTAGGTAATGAGGCAGGAGAAGGCTATTTAGCACCAGTGCCTCTAAAGACTCCTCCAGCCGAGCTCCTCGTGGTGGGGGTGGGGGTGTCACAGTCTGCAAGATCTGACCAAATGTAGCCTATTATTTATAGTTAGTCAATCATAGAACAATGTATTATTGTAATTACAAATTACAATGTGTCAGTTATGTTTCACGTTTCCCCCAATATATTATTATTATAAAACATCTCATATGTTCTATAATAGATCCTGGATCCAGCCAGTAATCTGGATAACATCCAAATTGTACTAATTTGTTCCTTGTACAATTTCTTCTTTTACTTTTTTATCCACCTATGACCTTTTGAGTTATGTATATTGCAAACTTACAACAAACAAACAAACCCAGATGAAAACATAACCTTCTTGGTGGAGGTCAAAAATACCTAGATTCAACATAAGTGCCTCCTTGTGTCTCCCAGTGAATAATAGCTGATACACTACGTACAGTATGTGCCGAAGACTTTAGATTTACTGAAGAACGGAACAGCCCTAACGAGCAGGTTTTTGATCAATGGATTTCCTCTTCCCTGTGGTTTACGGCGCATGGGCATGATTTGCATATACAAAGAGTCCAGATCTAAACCCCATTGAGAATCTTTGGGATGTACGGGAAAAGTGGTCACACTCTCACAATCTTGAAAAACAAATGATGCAATTCTGGATGGAAATCTTTGTATGATTAATGAAACAAAAGGGATGTGCATCATATTAAACATAAAAGCTGACATGGACAATATAGACGTCTTTTTGTGGCAAGATGTTTTTAATAGAACAAATTTGCTTCCGCTATAAGCAGACCAACCAGGAGCCAAATGATTTCCACCTTTCTAGTCTTCATTCGTCACATAACCATACGTTTACATTGTGTCAGAGTGGGAATGCGGCTTCTGTCAGTGCGTGAGTGGAAGTGGTGTGAATGACAGTTGGCTCCGTAAAGCACAGTATGTGAAGAATGCACATGTAAAGTGTTATCAGTGGCAGATTAGAGCACTGACAACCCAAATGTGCAGCACTGTGTTGACAGGCGAAGCCCAACGCAACAGAAACATCAACAAGTAGAAGCATCATTCACAGAGCTGTCACCGTATCGGCCCTTACACTAAGACACTGATGAGGCTTGTTGTTCTCACTATTTAGTTTAACCTAGAGCTCAAGTGATCTCATATAATCATATAAAGTAGCACATCACTAATCACTTGTTTGAGTTGTTTCCATGCCAATTCTTGACTGACAGTTTACTGGTTTGTGGTTTTTGAGTGTTCAGTGTTGAGAGAGGAAGGCTCGATTTTGATTCTACAAAAAATACTTGATACTAATCTCAATATAGTGTCATTTTAACTCAAAGATAATACATTTTAAAGGGGGAATAAGTTTTTATACAAGTTCTCCTGATATAGGCTCAGTTGGTAGAGCACTGGCCTTTGAGCCTGAAGGTCGTGGTTTCGAGCCCACCACGAGACCTTCTACACCGACTCCCACTGATGTGTGCTGTCGTTGTGTCCTTGGGCAAGACACTTAACCCCACATTGCCTGAAGCCCCCGCTGAAAAATCAAGGCTGTATCGTCACTGACAGAGCAGCCCTCCTCCTGTGGACTCACCACCTGCAGGAGGATCAGTGAGGGGCTGGTGCTCAGTGAATTGGGTGTAGCTCTGACTGCCACCCCCCCGACCCAGAAATCGATTAAGGGGAAGAAGATGGATGGATTATCTGTTCTCATTTGAGAGGGAGATCTTGCAGATTCTAAATATTTCCATTCATGAATTTGAAAAAGTGTGTCATAATACAAAAAAACCACCAACTCTACAAACCAGTTTGTCTCAGTAATGAAGGATCCTTATAATACTACTGAGATGTAAGACTAAAAGCTAGATTGTAGTTGTCTAAAAATAAGAAAATAAATCATCTCGACCAATCTGTCTTTTTCTTAACCCTTGTGCAACCCTCAAGTCTAAATGACCTGCCACAATCATAAACGGTAGAAATACCCCAAGTTATGGTCTAAATTAGAAAATTCAGCATTACATTTTTTTATTTAGAGTATTTTTTAGTCACTCGCAGGTTAGTTTCATCAGAGGAAAGCACAAGGGTTAAATAAAAAGACATCCTCAATATGTGTTCAGTTATTTAGATCATATGAAAAAATAAGATGCTGATCTGTAAGAACTTGTGCAGTATGAGACTTTTGTGCAAGCTGTCATCCCGCACGTTGTCCTCATGCTGAAATGAACTTATCCAATTACTCTTTGCTTAATCAGGCTGTTTTGGTTCCTCTCCTCTTGCAGAGGTACTCCACAGTATAAACAGTTCACTTACGCCACACAGAAAGGGGCTAATCAGTGGAATTATTGTTTTGCCGTTCCAATTTACCAGCTCCCTGTTCAGCACTGATTGGAATGAAAATTTGCCATTGTGTCTGCGTGAACAGGGAAAATATAATGCAATGTAATCATTTTGTTAGCTGAGCGAATATACATACATTACAAGCAATTATGATTTACAGTTTCTGATATGCGTTTGTTGTTCAATTTCGCAAGCAATAATTATGAGCAGAGTACTTTGAAATGGTTTGCATGGATAATAAAACTCTATGAATTTGTATAAATCACTGCTGATTGGAGCATCCACAATAAATATCTGTGTCCATATGTCCCAAGGAAAAGTAGTAGATCATTTTTGCAACACATTTTAAAAAGGCAATCAGTGCCCCAGCTAATGTCATACCCAATAAAAAGGCTGATAAGTAGGATTTCAAAAGGGCTTTTGAAAAGCAGCTGATCAGTCACTATTTAGTCATCAGCTGACACTTTCCTCTGACTGCCACATATTCCACAGTAATTTGCTTTAATTAATTTCGCCTAATTTAACATTCACATCTACTTTAGTGTCGCGCCCTTCACGGTTTAGAGCCACGAGAACAAATAGACGAGGTGAAAGAAAAAAGTGCAATCGGAGGGGGCCAATCTCCACAATTAGTACTTCTTTAACAAGGCGCTCTGGACATGGCCGCACAAAGACCAGCGCCACAAAGACACATATGCACGGCGCTAAGACATGGACAAGGAAGATTGGTGGTGAGGGAGGGCGCTTCATCCTACACTGTCACTATTGTACTGTCAGTTTAGAGGGGGCTAATAATAACAGGTGCTTCTTCACTGATACAGCCAAAGATCCACTGCTTTAATGGAGATGGATGTCCTGAATGTGGTTTAACAAGGCCATTTTGGAAAGCTCTTTGAGATCAGTCCACCACAATCAGACTTACTACCATTGGACATTTGTTTTTCCATTGTTTTTAGTTTTTTATACTTAAAAAAAAAACATAAAAAGACACACATTAGGTCCAGGATAGCAACTCAAATTAAATTAAATTCTTTAGGTGAAAAGCAAAAGAATCCAACGTTACTACACACAGAAGGCGGACAGTGCACAAGGGGGCTTCCATCTTTTTAGAGGCTGTAAGAGAACCTTTACATTTGCCCTGTTAATTCCAGGCCGAGAGCAGAAGGACCAGGGGAGAGCAGGGCCTCAGACAAGGCATGAGGGCAGAGAGGGCATCAACTCACTTTTCAGTTTGTTATCATCAAAAATGCATTGTAAAAAAATGGCACTATAAAAAATTGCACAGAAGTTTCCTTTCCATGAGGAAAGGAATTAAGAGATGATAGTTCTCAAATAAGATGTAATCGTAAAGCGATCATGAACCCTGACGTAATCATAAGGCCTACTTTTGACAGACAGCAAAGAGACAGAAAGTCTGCTGCGGTAATGTGCAGAAATGAATCATTGCTGAAGCGCTCCAGAACAAATAAGCTCTACTAGGTTCAGAACGTCAATATATGTGTATGTGATTTCGTTCATAATTTCTTTTGGGTTTGAAGTTACAATAAAAAGTAAACAGAAACATTATGAAATATGAAGAGTGCAATAATAAAGTTTGTCCACTTCTATTTATAACAGTTGTGAGTGGGATTCAAATGTATGTACGCAGGTATGAAAGAGCAGCGATAGCGATAGCAGCAGCTTGCTTATATCATTACTCTCTTGTCAAGCGCACAGACAAGGCAGTCATCAGAGTCAAGCTGGATCGATAATGATTGAGCCGCCTCTGTGATGTTGCTACCTGGGAGGATATGTGGTCATCATAATTCAGCTAAATTACAGTATGCATTGACTTGTGACTTCCTGCGCATGTTCTCGCACGTATTCAGGCCTAGGAGCACATCTAAAGCAGCTGCATTCCTCTGCAATGCTTTTAAAAATGCTCATGCAAACTCCACCACGTTGCTGCAATTCTCCAGGTATTCACGGCAGTAAACGCCATTTTACGAGTCTGTCAGGAAAGGCACATTATGGACGTCTTCCTCCTAGGATAAAAACACTGGCAACACGTACAAGAGTATTTACGTTCATTCAGGAAATATCGCTTTGACATTCATTTTAAGAATTGCAGAAATTGACGGGTAATTTGTAGTGTGCTGCTTCTGTAACAGAGTTTGTGGGACATTCAGCCTTGTTTCTTGGTGTGAGTCAATTATGGCAAATACATTGGCTGCTAAAAAGCTGTTTGACACCAGTAAATGGAAGGTTTGAAGCCTTTTGAGTGACACTCATGTTTTCTCCATGATCCCATCTCTCAAACACATCACATACAAATGATAGCGCTGATAGTATGAATATCAAAAGCTCAAGGTGCCCCCAATACCTGTGTAATCTGCTGGCATATCTGAGAATAAAGTACAGAGCGTTTGAGAAGCACTTTACATAGTGTTGACACGATGAGCAGAAAAGACCTCTGTCAGCGTCGGTTACAGGCAGCGGAGAGCAGAGAAAGGCCAGCTGACTATTCTGAAACACTGTTGATGATCTTCACAATCAGAAACTTTATTGCATAGACCATAAACAGATTCAGATTCACAAACTAGGTCCTTACAATCTTTTTCACTTTTTAACATGTTTGCACTATTCCTGTCTTTTGAACAACCAGAGTGATAATGCCAAATGTGACATGTAAATTCCTCCATTGTGAGATCAATAGTTTGTTTCATATTATCTTACTTTATGGTGCAACAGAAGAAAATAATTACTTGATGTAATAAGAGAAATCAACAAATACAACATTTAATATAAGACAAACCTTTATTTGTCCCACTGTAGGGACATTTCAATGTTCTCATCACAAACTAAAATATACAAATAAACAATGATCAGCTGTGCAAGACTAGTGCAGGAGAGAGATGTCCTCGGCAGCGCTCTGTTGTCCCACATCATTCCAAGAACAAACCTTTTTAGATCCTTAACTACTATAGAGCTGCTGATTGCACAGGCACAGACAATTTCCTAACCAACCAGCACCTGAACAATGATGTGTTGAGCAGTTCCAAACCCTCAGCCTTTCAGAGGTGAAATCATTTCACAGTTTGGAAGCAGATCACCATAGCAACTCTTCTTTGAAGGGTTTAGAATCACCATCCAATAATTCTATGATCATCGGGCCCTGCCATTCCTAGTGGTTCTTTTCATGGTGGACAGGCGAGGGGGGCACAAGGAGGAAGCACCCAGACTCTATACAGTCTATTTCAGGCAATTCATCTGACAAGCCCATTAGAATTCAAAATATTGCGACCTTCAATCACCGAGCATGTTATCTGGAGCTGTGGCCATCTCCAGTCAAGATGGGCACACATTTTTCTCTAATCATCCACCATGAGTGGAGGCTGACAAAAACTCTTCATTCTCACTGAAGCAAAATGCTCATTTAAATGCTGTGACAGCTGCTCAAGCAGGCCACCAGCACACAAAGGAGGCCAGGCCGTCACACTCTAATGATCTGAGCCCCCAGAGGTAAAACAAAATGTAAACAAAAAATATGACATAATCTGGCCATGGGGAAGAAACTAAATCACTTTGTAATATTCCTAAAAGCAGTAGTTAAGTGACATATTTAAGTGAATTATGGAAAACACAATAGATTACACAAATATACAATACTACAATGGATGGTTTTGTCAATTATTTTTTTACTGCTTCATATTCATATATATCTTTATATCCGAGAGCATGGTGGCATAATGACTGAGTGGTTAGCCCTCTGGCCACACGGGCCGCTCTGAGTGTAGTGTGCAGCTTTCCTCCAGGTGCTTCGGTTTCCCTTACCACTAAAAACATGTATAATAGGCTCCTCCCCTCCCAGTGTACAAATTCTCTAATCTTTATTCCATACCTATTGTTGAATAGGCTCTGTTATTTTATTTGTCATTAAATTGTAGGGCGTGATCTGACTAATTTCACCTGTGGATCATTGATGTTGTCTAGGTCTAAGAAGTAAGGATGGTAAAGAAGTTGTGCATTTGACAAATCAATGACTCTATGGTAATAAGACAGCAGGCTGTAATTTATCACATTATTAAATTGCGAGACTCAATACACATGAGTTCACTGGCGTCTCCTGGAATGCAGGGAGTTTCATTCTTCTCTATACCTGGGACTAAATTATATGTTCTTTCACTTATAAATGATACGGTTCATGCTCTTACACGTGTAATTATAAATCATTTTGTTGTTTGTTCAAAACAGTAACAGTTTCCATTATTTCATGCTCTGTGCAGCCGGAATAGCCAGAAGCCCTAACAGCTATAAAAAAGCAAAACATTATTTTTTAACATCTTGATAATGGTTGTATACTTTTAAACCATGCATAGGTGCACTGTAGTAGGATGTGCTCAGACAGTCTCACAGCACTGAGTGGAGCATGTTTGTCAGCTTTGTGAGCTGCTGAGTGACAGTGCGGATCCTGGAAAGGAGCCACGGCTGGCGTCAGTGTGGAGGCAGGTTGGTCATAAATCATCTCGTCTCAGAGCAGTGTGCTCTTCGGGCCTGTAGTGAAACAATGGCTTTGATTTGATCCGCGTAAGTGATTAGTGCGTTGTGGGCCGGCCTGGCGTCTTTATGATGCAACAGCATTCACAGAGCCTCATGTGAAGTCAATATAAAAGATTGAGGATAAAACATGTTGTAGTGTTCTGTGTTTATTTTCATTTGAGCGGGAGAAGTTCATGAACAAACTATGGGTCACTTTTTTGACAGTGAGGCTCTGACACGTGAGAAACAACTATTCACTCTGTTTTGATTACATTTCTGAAACCAACCCATAAACACAAAACAAGCTCACATAAAACCTAATGCCACAATGAAAACTATTTAATACAACCTAGTAATACACAATAAAGTACATACAAGTGCATGAGTACATCGCTGTAATTGTATAGTCATTGAATTAATAATAAACAACAAACTACTGTTATGAATCTGCTTTTCATACAAAGTGAATCCTTAACCGCCCTTAAACTTTGTCACCAACTTTACATCAGACAGTTAACAGGGCAAAGTAAGAAACCCATGACTATCACCAAAAATAACACATTTAATTTGACTGGCCACAGAAACCACCGCCTGTCCCTTTGGATTACACTTGCGACTCGGCAGTATCTCAAGGCTACACCGCACAACTGAAAATACATCTTTATTAGCAGCTGGTTTGAGGTTCCCTGTGGAGTGATTGGGGACTATCGGTGAGCATTCAAACATCTAATTGCTGGAAACCAAACTTCTGGGAATGGCGCCAGGTGAGTTGGCGAAGCTGCTAGCGGCAAACAGAGGAGGAGATGGAGTAGAACGTGTCTGTGTCTTGTCTGAGGCCCGTTCCAGTCACTGCAGAGGAACTGGAACAACACGCCTCCAAACTGTGCACCCGTGAGACCCAGTGAAATTTCGGATGTCATTGCAGTAGTTTTTGGGAAAGTCGAAAGTCAAGCCAGTGTTTACACAGAGCTCTTGATTAAGGGATGAGTTACAAGTGTAAAATGTTAATAATGTAGATTCTGAGTGAAAATAAGTGTGTTCAGGAAAGGAATGTCCACGAAATGAATAAATATTGTTCAATTAAGCAAATTTACTCATATCAACAAAGATTTTTAAATAAAGAATAGGCGTATTACAAGGAGTAAACAAATCCCTAATGATCAAGAATTAAACAAATACACTTTCTGAAAAGTGGGAGGCGTTCCTGTTTGAGGGGAGATGATGAGGAGAACAATCACGGCCATAAGGATGGGGCTGACATCTTTACATTCTGACACAATTCCACTAGTTCTGACTGCGGAAATACACTGTCAACCCCTTTGGCAACCCCCAATGTATATCAATGCTGAGGGGAGTACATTTTTTCGAGCCTGTTCTGTTTATTTTCGTTGTTGTGAATTTTCAAAGTTTGTGAAACTGCCGCCTTTTGACGCTGCATGGTCACATGACACTTACAACTACATTTCCAGCCCTGTGTGGTCACTGCATGATTTGTGCTGCCATGCCACTAGGGTAAACCTGTCAGGAGGTCACCACAGTGCAGTGCCTGAGGACCAGAGGATGAAGGTCAGCTTGATCAGAACTACCAGTTGTTATGAAGTGATTTAAAAAGAGCATTTCAGCACTGGCCCGTTTGGTCTGAAACAGCAGCTTATAAGATTCTACATTGATGGTAATTGTATAACAACATTTTACTCTGACAACAAATTCCTCGACTGAGAACCATTCACAATTGCCTTCACAAAGACTAAAGCGACTTATGGATTTGTTTTCAAGAAAAGAACAAGAATGGGTCAAACATAAACTTCTCAAGTGAAATCATACTAGAACCAACTCCACTTGGCTAATGCAACGTTTCTCTCTTCTCAATCTTTCTAAAATCTCGTGCTAATTCACAGACAGAAAACACACCACTTCAGACAAGACAAAGTGAGATTCTTGCAACCATATAATCAGTTATATAAAAGTAGTGGCTGGACCATTGCAGTCAGCCTGACATTAGATAGATATAATTACAATGGCTATGTTTAATGGTTAACTTGTGAAACATAGCACATTGTTTCCAAGGACCCGAGCAGAGAAAACAATAGCACGCCACAGCCCCAGATGTAAACAGACAGCACAAGCAGTGGGTTTGATGTGCCCATTTCCGACTGCTGTGGATTGGAGTTGTCTATGTGAGGGGCAGACACAAAAGAATTGCTTTGGCCTCAGGGTGTGGTATGCCCATTTAAAAGCTTCTTTCAACAATGAATATAAAGCAGCATATAGCAAACATTAAGTAATTAGAACATGGGCTCCCATGGCCTTAAACGTCTGAAATTAGAATGTCGTTAAATTATTGCGCTGTTGTGCTGACATTTTGACAGGCAAGCTTTTAGTTCAATGTTTCTTGGTATGTAACTGTTTAATTGATTCGCAAATAAACCATTATTTATTAAGACAGTGGATCTTTATTAATTAACGAAGACATTTTGCTATTTTGTCTGCTATACATCGACAATCTATGACAGGGAGGCCATCTGGTCTGAGAGTGAACCACACTGTTACGACACAGCGAGCTCCAGGGGTCAGACTAACATCTTTGGATTCTTGTTAGGCTGATAATGAATAAATGATATTATTATGTCATAAATATAATAAATAATGATTATGCCAAAGTTGAACAAGCTCAATGTTTGATTAGATGTTTAGCCTTCAAAGAAAGCAAAACAACTTCTATGAATATATGTTTTTTGTTATTTCAGTGATGTAAAACTACCCTGTTCATAAAGGATTTGTATCAATATTGAGCATGATTCATTAGTCACAATGCAATTTCTGCAGCTGCACAGGAAAAGCTAAGCTGCCTGCACAGATGTTGCTGCAGTTCTACACGGCCAGTATTGAGTCCATCCTCACCTCCTCCATCACCGTGTGGTTCACTGGAGCCACAGTCAGGGACAAGCACAGACTACAGCGCATCCTACACTCTGCTGAGAGGGTGATCGGCCGCAGCCTCCCACCGCTGCAGGACCTGTACGACGCCCAAGCTCGAGGGCAGGCTGGTCGTATCCTTGCGGACCCCTTTGACCCAACACATGGACTGTTCCAACCAGTCAGGCAGGAGGCTGCAGTCCATCCGGACCAGAAACTTCTTCCCCTCTGCAGTTTGACTCATGAACACCTCATAAATCATCACTGTCCCCCTGCCCTTTATGACCGTTACTGTCACTACTGTCACTTTACTGCACTACTAAATGTCTATTGTGTGTTTGAAAATGTTGGCCATGCGCGCAAACTCTAGAGTCTGACCGATAGCTCAATTTTGCGATCTCACAGAATTTGTTTTTTTTCAGCAACGATTACACAGCAGAGACTGTATAAATATTTTCAATTACCGGTATACTACATAAATAACCTGTGACGTGATGCAGACAAATCATTCAATCCCAAAGATTGCCTGAATTTCAACTACAAGACTTCACCTCAGAAGGTTAGACTACTGTAACGTAACGGCCTGCTCACTAAACTTTTCAAAGGAACTGTAAAACAGCTGCAGTACACAATGCTGTAGCTCAAGTCCTGACAAAGGCTGTGGCCTCAAACACAACCTAAAGCCCAGTTAAAGTGGGCCTGGACCCAAAACGTGTTTAGATCCGGGCTTTAGGTGCCGTGTGACCGTAGCAACTGGGCTGGCACGGTTGTCTGGAGACGTGGGGATAGGTCCATTTGAAAAGCCCAGATGAGGGAGGGGGGGGTTGATTTGCTGGGGGGGAGGGGAGGGGTGATGGGGACGTGAATTTTCACACACGTCTCTCAGTTGCATACTTTCGCAGTCTACTCTTCCTTGTGTGTTTCATGTAAACTCCCGGATGGCGGTAAAGGGGCACAAGGGACATTTGTTGCTCCAGGGCCGGAGGGATGCGTTTCATACGGGAGATGACATCTGTTTTGTGTGGTGTGATGTGGTGCTTTTGCAATAACACTTCAGACGGTTGCTCACGGGTCAGACTTTATTTTGTTGCCCAAACACACCAACATACACTTGTATCCTGCCTGGCTCCGGTCGCTCTGCTTGTACCCCACACTTTTAATTTTTTTAATTCTCATTGATTTATTTCTCAGCGCTCAAACCGTTCACTCCAAGGCATGCGCCCCTGTCCGCCGCAAGCTTGCGCACACAAACACACGTTACCCACTAAGCTGCTGCACATTGGGAAAAGACACATCTCACACTTTGACTCTCACTGATAGCAAAGAACGCGATCCATGCTGGAGCTGTTGGCGCCAAGTCCCGGTGATCCAAGATGGCGTCCTATTCAAATGAAAGGCTTGTGCTCAGTAGCGTATGGGACTTCACGGAGACCGGGAGATTAGCCGAACGAGAAGAATAAAAGTTCAGGATGACAAGGGACACTAAAATCCCAACAAAATACAATCTTTATGAAAGCTGTAGGTTCTCTGTCAGCTGAGGTCGAGCTGTTTTATTTTACATTGAGATCTATGGGACTTTTTTCTTGGTAGCCCGTGTGAATTTAGTCTGCAGTACCACGGGCGCCCCCTGTGCCCATGGGTGGGACAGCTTTAAGCTAGTAATACCCTATCCAGTTATTATCATAAATCCATGGTTGGCGCACAGTAGCAGAGTGTAAACAGGAAGCGAAACCTAGAGGTAGTCGCTGAAGTTAGCACCAACCCTTCGGACCATAGGACGTCTTCACACTCCTGTGGCGACGATCTGCGTCACTTGGCCTAGTTTGTTTGTGAAAACCTTTGTGACCATGCCCTTAACTCTGGGCGTACAGATAAACAGAATGCTTAAGTGCATACATTTACGATATCTTAAATTTCCTTGAATATGAATGTTGCTGTACAAAAAACTTCCCTTGCCCTCTTTGCAGGTGGCATGTGAAACTTTAGTATGTCAAATAAAACACACTTACAAACAATATGGGAAATGACCTTAATCTTAACCATTTGTGTCAGGATTTTTTTTCTAGACCCTTTAATCAGGCTCCTTTCACACAGAGCAAGTCAATAACAGCACACAATCAGTACACAAACTGTATTTTAAAAGGTCCTCTCCAGTCATTTCAATTGCTCCAATTTGAATTATTTGAGCGTGTAACACTTTAATTGTGTAAAACAAAGAGAATGTCAGAGGCGCAGGAGAATGGCGGGCAGAGAAAGGCAAAGCTGCTAAATAATCTGAAGGAGATGGTGTGTGTGCTGAGCTAATCACATGTAAGATAATCGCTCTCATAAATAAACAACATCAATTTGTGTCTTCACATTGTTTCTAAATCAGATATTCTGTGTAATTTACGGCCAACATGCAACAATAAAGTTTCAAATGTGTAGAATTTTTATGTAAGGATTGAACATTTTAAACCCAGTAACAGATTAAAAATGTCTCCTCCATTCTTTAAAATGACTAATAATAGAAGGCTTGTAAGATAAATGTTGAAGAATGCTCCTCATCATTCCTAAAGAACATACAAGCAGCAAGCTTAAACAATAACTCAATATCTATTCCTGATCCTCCCATTGTAGGGTTGACATTGTATCGACCACAGGCCCTCAGGCTCACCAGTTTGTTCTGCTTCACCCAATGAGAGGTCGTCCCAGTTGGAATGTGTGGTTGAGTTTAATTTACACAAACCATGCTGATCTTGGCCACAATCACACCAGACCAAGATGCAGCAGCTCTTTTGAGAAGATTGAACGGATTGTATATTTTGTACGTAAGTGTGAAAGAATGAGTAGCTTTTGGTGAATTACTCACGTGTCATGTGGAAGATGCCATCACAAGCACTGATGTGGGACAGGAAGGCATTGCCCAGACCCTGTCCAGCGTGCGCTCCCTTCACTAAGCCAGCAATGTCAACAACGTTCAAGAAGGCAGGGACCTTACTGCTCATCACAGGGAGGAAAACCATTACAGAGAAAGGAGAGTTGAGTTAGAATAGACTATAGAGTATTAGTAATAATAAAACCCATCAACATGCAAACAACAGAAAAAAGGGACTTTTCTGAGAACCAGCAAAGACCCCTCAGTGTTCCTATGCCTCCAAGGACTCCTTTAGAATATGTTATCCTCCCAGTTGCATACATTATGTTTGCTTATAGGTTTGTAAGGGTATAGCCAGGATGAAAAACAGGAGGAATAATCAGTGCTGAGTAGTGAGTTTTTATAAGATTTAAGGAACCCTGTCAGGTTTAATGGGCTTGACACATAGTCATCAATAAACCTGGCCAGCCACTCATGTTGGCTTACTTTATGCTCACAGCCAATCATGTTCAAATGATTTACCAATCGCTCTAATCAGACCGAAGGAGGGATTCAAAACACGGAAAACATTGTAAGAGTGCATAACGGCTGTGGCAACTGATCCATCGTTTTCTACTGCTCATTTGTCAGTTTTCCATAATTTAAAAATAGGAAACAGTGTTGGTAGCGCTATATGCAACGTTTCTCTGGTTGGTTCATCCCGTCTGTCAATCAGACCAACTGGTCAGCCGTCGAGATAATGCTCCTTCCGCCAGGCAAGGCGCAGCAACATTGTTGCTCCCTATACTGTTGCTCTAGAATGTGTGCAAAAAGTCTCTTGTTGCTTCAATTGACGAAATTAGTGCATGTGAAAACCTCACCCTCAATAAAAGTTTTAACTTTTTCCTTTTTTGTTGCTTTTCTCAGATACGGCAGCTAATCAGTTTTGAATTAATGATTTGAGTGCATTGACCACTATCTATTTTCTTCTAATAATAATACTCTTGGTGTCTATAAAAGAATCGTGTTTATATTTCTATAAATTATTTACGTTTATCATTATGCTATTGTTGTACTATTTTGATGCAAAGAGTGTTTTTCATTGCTGTAGTTTGTCATCCCTGTGTGTCGCGCCCATTAGAACATGATGGAAACATGGTTGTACAGAGAACATCTTGTACTTTTGCAAAGTGTAGAATGTTGTGCCTTTTCATAACATGGGGAATCCCATCTATGGAATGGAGGAAACATGCATAAGACAAAGAAAGTTTAATCTCAAGCTGTCTGAGCTCTGAGACATCACAGTGTCACTTCATTTGTAGCCGAGAGGAGGCATGAAAGCCGAGACCATGTCTGTACAATATGGGTCAATCTAGGTCTAGGTCAATCTTTTTAGAAGACGTAATGTTTGTTTATTACAAATAGTAAAAAAGGTTATTGTGCAATCACAAAGGGGGTAGGAAGGAACAAATTGACACCTTCTTCCATTAAAACATGTCCTGAGCAAAGTTTTGTGTCTGGTGATGCCCTCAGCTTTCTGATTGACAATCGAGAAGGAACGTTACACTCAAAAACTGTTTAGGTCAAAAATTATTGCAGGTTTAATAAATCTTCATAAATCCCATTGTACACACACAAATAATAAGCCACATAGTCTCCAGTAACATTCACACTGGTCTTAGAAAGTAATAAAAATGCACATAGTGATGGGTTCTTTGTTGTTACTTGTCAAGGCCAAAGAAAAATTGTGCGAGGTGTCAGTGGAGCAGAGCAAATGTGAATGGGCCCTGCTTTAACAGTTGCAGTAAACATGTATGATAACCAGGTGTGGTCCTGATGCTGCCTCTTTAACAGAGACCAGAGCAATCACACCTTGTATTGGCAGTCCGTGTCAACAACATGCTTATACATCTTCAGACCTATAGCAGGCGCCGAAGCGAGCACAGACTCAAGTGTGAATAATGTGTACGCGATGAGACCCCATACCTGGCAGGTTTGTGGAATTGGCAGAGGAAATCATAGCGTTCATCTGGAATGGGCACTCTGCTTTCATTTGGGTCAATGGTGCAGAAGGGGAAATTTTCTGCTGCAGCCTGGCTCTTTGTCAGCACATTGAAAAAGGTTGACTTCCTGAGAATCAAAACAGCAGTAAGGTCAGTACATGGAGCACGGTTGCTGGTATGGAGCCTGAATGCAGAGACTCCATGTGACATGTGCTAAAAGAGAACATAAAGTCATCCGAAATGTGTTATTGTATTCTGTTGATAATTCTCTGTTTTATGTGATATAATACGTAAAGATAAACAATGTTAAAGGCTGTGCTCCTGCATAGTTCCATGGACAGAAGCTAGATTACATGAGAACATTAGAAAGGTTAGCGGGTCAGAGTATTATTCATTCAAGTTTATGTCAATGTTTGTGCTGACAGAAGAGATTTTAAGACTCAAACCAGAGACTGTATATAGATAAACAATAGATCAATGAAGCTCAATAGAGAAGTGTTCATGGACAAAGTTTCGCTACATTGAAAAGTGAACTCCTCTAGCTCAGTGATCATTTGTGTCACTCTCAAACTCTCTGTGGTCCTGTTTATATTGTCTTTTTGATATTGAAAATCCAGATATGAGCCCTGACAACTGACCAATTAGGAACCTTCTGCCGATTAGCGTTTGGATAATTGGCCGTTGTTAAAAAAATAAATTGCATAAATTTGGCTCCACATTCCACAAACACTAGGGTGACATCAGGACTCAGTTCTAATATTAGGTCTATGGTTCAAACACAGTAACTACATACACAATAATCAGAATATTATAAATGTCTAATAAAGATTCCTTGATTATTAAATTAATCATTAGTTACAGCCTTATATAACTAAGTAATAGCTATTCTATTCTTTAAAAAACATTGTGAAATAACATTAAGTCTTAGAAAAAGTGGTTTTGTTGTACAATTTAAACATACTAACCCTGTTGAGTATTATTAGAATGTCATCAATAAAAATGTGATTGTTGTCGTAGTCACATGCTAAGTCCCCATACAATGAAATATTTCTATATTCATGAGACATGCAGCTGATGGACCTCTCACAACCACTCTGACCTTTACAGAAGAGTATATTAAAATGCAAAGGTAAATTACAAGGTCAGTTAATCCTTTAATAGATCAATTGTAGGTGGACTCAAGAGGTAAATTACCATCACATACAGATCAGTGCCAAACGTGTGCCTTGTGTTCTGAGGGGAGGCTGTTTTAGTAACAAGAATCCTTCAGAATCTACAACAATGGCAAGTACCTCAGAGTAATGACAGGTGGTGTGAGCACACTTTTGTAGGTTCTATACATGCAACTCATGTGCGTCATATTGATGGAACTAACCTACTGAGATGAATTGGTCTGAAATGTGTATATTAATCAACTAAGACAGTTACCTTATAACTTTGAATCAATATCAAGAATATCAAAAGGGCTCCTAAAATGATTCAACTACAGTACACAGGACAATTATTCTGGTATTGAGGCTCTTCTTGAATGTCCATTTTAATATTTATTATTAAAGTAACTTAGAAAGTGACAAACTACTCTGCGATTAAACTGTAATACAAAAGCAAAACGACGGCTTCTACTAATACATGCATGTTACAAATACTTACAAAGAACTAATCTGGTCCCAGAGCACCTCTGCATAAGACTAGTTGAGATATGGAGTAATCAAATAGATTTGTAAGTTTTCCTCCCCACGTTTTTTTTTTTTACCTTGATTAGTTAATCAGACACTAATTGGCTGCGTGACCCCAACTCGCCGACACTCCTCCGTAAAACATGTATCAAATGCTTAAAAATGAAGGAGGCATTTTGCTTTGATTAACAATGATTCCTCAATGCAAAACAATTCACGAGGTCTAATCAGTTATAGAATATAATTAGTCATCAAAAACTTATGTAAACTTCAGAACTTCAGGATGCTTATGCACATGTAGTATGGTTGAATGAATAGGAGGATGGTGTGGGAGATTTGGTTCTAGATTGTTTACAGTCAGCTCATATGACAATACATAATGAGCCATTTCATTTGTGTGATTGTGTGTTATTGAGCTCAATGCCTTGTTAATCCTCATCCCTTTTCTCCTCTTTTTTTCTCCTGATTCCCTTTAACATTGCTAATGCTCTGTAATTATTTTGTTGTAAATGAGGGATGTATAAAGTCACTAGGATTCCACAAAGAACTTATATCTGGTCAATATGGAATCACAAATTATTCAGATTCTGATTCTGAAGAGACCAGGGGGAAAGATAATGATGCATCGGTTTTATGTAGCGCTTTCTTCATGGCATAATTATTCATTCACTCCATACACAGTGGGTATAAACTAAAACTGTAGCCACCACTGCCCTGGGGCTCACTAGCAGAAGCAAGGCAACCATTATGCGCCATTGGTGCCTCTGTCCACCATGACCACGCACACACCATTCTAGGCAATGTGGGTGAGATGTCTTGCGTAAGGGCACAGTGATAGTTGGCACTTTACAGCCGCAGCGTGGCGGGATCTGGCTTTCACATGCAGGTATTGCATAGGGCCTATTGCTTTCCCAGCGAAGTTGCTACGACAATACCACATTGCCATAGCATGAGAAACACTCCCCATTCTGTGTTATTGGGAAAATCTAAAAAGCTCTTAAATTTACATTTATGCACTTATCTTGCACCTATGCCTTGGCCGTTTCACTTACGGGGCTCAGAATGGCTCCACATCATCTAAAGTGTAGCATCAAAACTTGGCAATGGCTGTACACATTTGATAAACAGTTAAACAGTACGAGCGGCAGAACCGCAAATATGAGTTATTTCCATAAAGATGTTTGAAAGTTACCATATTCAATGGAGATACAGACTCAGATCATATTCAATACATTAGTTCTACTTCCACAAGGAAGGGCACGTCAGCGCCACCTCCTCTCGGAGATATGGGCTAGAGGCTGTTCAATGCCGCTTGTAGCTTTAATTTTGATATTGTCTTTGTATATGCAGACATGACCCCAACTGACCAATCGGGAACCTTCTATTCCCCAAATAGTGGTGCTTATAGTGGGGCTTGTAGCGGCGCGAGTAATGCAAGTGGGAACAAGGCAGTCACTCTCATGATTGGAACTTCGGTTGCTAGCCGCAAATTTGGATCCAGATTCTCATCCATGGAGCCTGTTTGAGCTTCATACAATTTACTTATTTCACGATAAGCATCCGTCCACCCCTTTTAAGCCGCGTTCAGACCGAAAACGCTGTAGCCTCTGCTTTCAATGCAAAGTCAATGGGGACGCGCGTTGCAGCGTTGCAGCGCACC
>JAPMNZ010923604.1:0-18364 GCA_029875035.1 Pomatoschistus microps
GTATACAACTAATTTAAAACCAATATTTTTTAATCGGTTTTATACCATATATTATATGCCAATAAATAACATCACCCAAAAAGGTAAGCGTCAGTAGAAGCTGAGAATTAACTCTAATGAAAGAAACAATAGAATATATAGAAATGACTCAAATCAAAATGAAAAACAAATGCAAACATGTCATCTATGGCAGGGGTTCCCGAAGTTTTCAGATAGGGACCCCCAAAATCTACACAAATCCACCAGCTCCATTAGAAAGCAGCTAGCAAAAATTTTAGGCATCAATTACATTATCCGCCATTTTGGCTGTTTAAGTCATGTATTGTGTTATCTGTCCCACTAGATCTTACAAAATAGTGTTTAACAATGTAACAGTCGATAGAATTTAAGTGTAATTATAGTGCGTCTAAAATTATCTTAGAACCCCAAATTTAAGCCCCATTGGGTGTCCCGACCCACACTTTGGGAACCACTGTGTAGTGAAAAAGGAATGGGGAAGGAAATGTTAATGTAAATGCCATGGATGTGTTTCAATTGATTTTTAGAGATGGTAACAATCTGAAATATGAATGGTTATAAGTGAATGTATATGTTAATTGTACAATGACATGTGCAGACCCCACCATAATGAGCAGTGTGTTTTTACCTTCAGCAGTTCCAATAGCCCTACCTTTAGCGGGTAAGTCCTTTGGCTCATTGACAATATAGGTGGGTGGAACATAAGCAGGACAAAGACCAGCCTTGCATTTGACACAGCCAAACTCATTAGTTAGCTAAAAAAACAAATGGGCATTATTATTCAGTACCCTGTGCACATAAAGCATTATATTATTTGATTATTTGATCATAATTTCACAGGCATACCTCACACTCATATTGTCCAATATCAGACTCTGTTGCTTTGAGAATAGTCAGAGACAAAATGCCACTTCGAGAGTCATTCAGGATGAAGTATTTCTGCTGGTCATTTAGTTCACAGCCATTTTTCATCCATCTGTCAATTATAGAAAGTAATCACATCATGTGTCACTTTGAACGCGATCATTCACATGTTTACCGGACTCGAGGCAAAGGCAGACACAGAGTCGAACAAGTGAAAGAGATGTCTTCAGCCTCGATTAGGCAAATATTTTCCAAGCGGCTCACAAATCTTGGCGGTGCTACAGAAAGGAACAGATGGAATAAACTACATGCAGGTGCACACATGTTTCATGATGTCATTATTGCTAAATGCAAACCTTGAACAAAAACTTTAGCCAGAGACCCAGCACTGCCCAAAGAGTTGGTGGCATAACAAATATACTGCCCTGAATCCTCAGGAGTGAGGCTGTCCAAGATGAGGCTGCTCACGCCTGTGCGGTCTGTGGTGACGATGTGGTGGGGGTCATCCTCCAAAGACAGACCATCTGCAAGGCATTTATTTATTATCAATATTAGACATAATAAAGGTTTGGATAAAGACATTTGAAAGATTGTAAATGCCTTTGAGCCAGCTGATGTCTGGTTTTGGACATCCAATGATTTTGCAAGATAGTTTGATAGTTTGTCCGATTTTAGTTGTGCAGTCTGACAGCACTGACTCAAACATAGGTGGACCTGGAAACACACAGGATTATGTCTGAGTATATCAACTATCAAATGGTGCTAATAACATCACATTATATTTTGTACAGCTCACAGTTTGTGGAGTCTTGAGAGCGCTGCTGCAGCTCCTTCAGGTCCTTGAGCCATGAAAGTTTAACCAGAGAAGAACGACACTGAAAGGTGTATTTCCTCATGGAGCCCCGGTGCTCGTGCCACAGCCCCCACGACCGCTCATCGCCTCCAACGCTCTCCTTTATCTCCACATCATTGAGCTGAAACCACAGAAAACAACAAATGAAGATGTTGTTTTTCATCTAGTGATTTTGGTATAAACGCAAACCTTCATTTTGTTCCTAAACATATATGTGTCTGTATTCAGGCTCGTGTCTCTTTTCACTTTGCACAGAATAAGGCACTCTTTAAAGAGGAACACTTGTCTCTGGTGCCCTCTGGTGGGAGATTTAATTTCTGGAGTTTCTTCACATACTGTAACGACTCCCTAAAAGAGAAAAGAGCCATGACATAAATTATATACAAATTATTTTTTTTTGAATACTAGAGTGGTGTATGTAAGTGCTGCACCTGTCTCAAAGGCTCCCCCAGTGCAGTGAGAGGAGCGGGGTAATTCTCAATGAGTGACACATGGTGCAGACTATTCGACCTCCAAGGCAAACAGGAAACACTGGAGAAAGCATCTTCCATCAGACAGCAACTCTGGCCACTCTTTGCTTTGTTCTTGATCAACTCCTGTTGTAAATCAAAATATTAGGATCAGGGTTCCTCATTTTGTTTGTTTCACGGATGTGTCTCAATTAACCTTTAACAAAACTTGGTATGTGTAGATTCTCTCTACTGGTCTCTGGAGGAAAGTTATGACATTCATGTCAGAAACGTCCCCATGTTTAGTTACTGGCAACTCCTGAGAATGAAACCATGTTAAATTACATACTAACACGTGAGAATAACTTGGAATATGTCATACTTGGAAATATTGTTGGATAGATTTGTCTGTGAGGCACATCTCTGCTTGAGCCTGTCCCGCTATGTACTGAAGATACTTCTCAAAGTCCTCGGAGTGTTTGAGGAGAAACATAGCTACATCATCATCTGTGACACAATTTTTCAAACCAGGAAGGATTGTTCTGGTAAAAACAAAATTATAGCAGAAAAGTCACACAAGTCACATCTTAAACAAATAAGGTTTTATAAAGGAGAAACCAGAATATGCATGCAGTATGTCTCACAGTCTGAAATCAAACTTCTGATTATTATACATTAAATTTGGGCCAAGATGTTATTTATTTATTCTAAAGTCATTTAATTATATGATGGTCCACCGCTGCTGCTGTGGACCATCTGATCTATCTATCTAATATCAATAATTCAGAATCTCAATATTGTGGCATTGAGTCAACTGGAATATTTTTGGTAGATATAGTAGACCTAAAACTTGTGAGAAATTACATGTCTTATTCCATACAGTATGTACAGTAAACTTCCAGTTCCCACTGTATACCTGTTAGTTAAAGTAATGGTGGAGAGCTTACCTCTCGTGCAGAAGCACAATGTCCCGGACATTCCTGAAGATTACTTCTTTCTGAGCGAGGACATTTGAGGGAATGTGTCGACTGGAGTCAATATAATGTAACTGATGGGAGGTGAACACTCTCATCTCTTTTACAAATTCCTCTTCTCCATCAACCAAGCCTTGAATAAGTTGACTAGAATAGAAATGAAATACATATATTATTCAACATACTCTATAAAACAAAAATCCTTATCAACAAAACAAACCTTGAGGCTTTCCTGTACTCTTCCCCTGTTGAGTCGATTCCATCCAGATCATCTTGTAGCGGTCTCATTTGTGGGAATGCTTCCTGCAGTAGATCATTGTTTGATGCTTATTTTCAATACATGAGACAAATTACAACATGAGTAAGAATACAGTAATGTATTCTAACCTTCCGTCTTTTCTCCAGATACGCAGGGCAGACCCATCCCTGACGAGATTGGGTTGTTTTGGTTGGTTTGGTCCGAATCAACCATTTATCCGGGTGAACTGAGTCCAAGACCTCAATAAACTGTCCCTCTTTCAGAATAAAACTGTCTTTATTTCCACTGTTAGGAGTGCAGTCAGCTCGAGCCACATAAATCTCGAACGTCTGTGACCATACAATAACAGACAGTGAGAATGAGAAAGAAAGATTGTCACTAAACTGAAGTCTATACGAGGGGAAAGTCACTGGATACCTCTTTAGTGTCCTCTTCTCCTTCTGAATCGGAGTGGGACACAGTCGTAGTCTGTGGGGTCTGAGCGCGATGATGCTTCGGAGAGAGGCTCCTCAATTTGCCCTCAACTTCTGCAATCAACAGAATACCATCAGCGGATTCAGACTTCAAGCGGAAAAAGCAACTCAAACATTCCTACCTTTGATTTTCAGCTGCTGTTTTGACGACTGTGCTATTTGTTCTTGGATATTTTGTGGGGTTTTATGTTCAACAGACTGGACTTTGACTTCCCTGTTCAAAAATATTGCCAAAATATTACTTTAAAGGTGCATTCCTCAGCTATCTTGATGGTGACCTACTTGTTGTGGCCCTATACTTGCTTCTTGCAATAGATAATAGAGATTGGTCTTTACTTCTTCCCATCTGACCGATATTCAACTATGGCATGTGATACCTCATTTCTCAGGAAACAACCCCAACAATAATCTCAAAACGTTATTCGTAATAATTAGTCATCTGCCATTAAAGATCAGCGAGTGAAATTTTGGCATCAGTCTCAAAAAACGTTGCAGAAAGTTGCTTTGAATGCTGGTCACTTTGGTTAAAAATATAGACATTCCTAAATTATGAATAATTTTTTAACAAATGTTTTACAGCCGCCCCACAGATATAACTTAACTGAGCGAGGTCACATACCTGTTTCCAGTGTAAAAATAAAGTAAGCAAAAAGGACAGTTTGGCGAATGCACTTTTAATCTTACCTGGATTTTAAAGCAACCGTTTCAGCCGGTTCCAAAACATCTGGTGCAGTTTCATAATCGGAGGGACTTGACACTGTTGAAATGACAGACATTAAAATACAGAGCAAATCTTGGTCGTTCACATAACACAAAAAACTCACTTGAGCTGGCACTGAAAAGAGTGGATCCCCGCCTCTCCTGCAGACTCCTCTGGGCATCCTGCTCCGTTAGATTGTAGGCCTCCCACAGAGACACTTCCACATTTTCCACATAGTTTTCTGGTTCTGATAGTTTAGTTTCTGCCTGTACCTTGGGGGCAGGTTGCAGAGGAGCGATGGCAGCTAACGGCGGATGTATTGGCCTTTGAGCCACTCCCTGGACAGCTTGTACGACTGTGAGATTTCCATTGTACGAAGTCACACCAAACTTATTGACAGCTTCGCAAGTGTACACACCGCTGTCGCTGGAAGTGACGCTGCTAATTATCAACGTTGATTCTCCGGTCTGTTTAGTCTTGAAGAAGCATCTTTTCTCACTAGTTATGGCTTGACTATCCTTCAGCCAGCGCACTGTGGTGGGCTTTCCCTCAATATGACAGACTAGAGAAACTGTATTACCAGCTTCTATGGTCTGGTTTTTGAAGACATCTTTGAAAATCGGTCGCATCTCTTTTCTGGTTTTGTAGCCTTTAAATGCAGCTTGGATTTTGACAGCAGCGTCCAACATTTCAGGTTCATCTTCAATGGTAATCAGCTCCTGCTCAGTGACAGAGGGTAGGCCAGGTCCAGTACCAACATCGGTGACGTCGACTGGAAGATCAGTCAAAGCCTCAGAGAAGGTTTCGTCTTCAGAAATATAAACAAGCGGTATTTCGTCTTTCATTTTTGGTGCTGTGTGTTGATCTCTTTTTATGGGCTCGACGGCTGCCCTCCTCTCCCAGACACTTTCACCTTCTTTTCTTATTGGATCAGCAGCTGCTTTTACATCTGCTTTAGCAGTTTGTTTTAATTCTGGTTGAACGACGAGATCCTGACTTGGCTCTCCCACTGACTTTCTGTTTGGTTCAGCAATATTCTTTCCCTTTGACTCATCAACCTCTTTAGTTTCTTTTGCTACTGTAATCTCTTTTCTCATTGGCTTTGTAGGTTGTGTAATCTCCTGGCTTTGCTCAAATTCATTTCTGCTTGGTTTCACTGGCTGTTTGGGAAGAGGTTTGGTTTGTGGTTCAGGCACCGGCAGCAGCGGTTTCTTCTCTGGTTCCTCTGCGGCTGCTGTTTGCTGTTTCATCTCAGTTCCCAGATCAGCCTTGAGCGGTCTTACTGGCTGTATAACGGGCAGTTCGACTTTCATTGTTCTTGTGAGTTTTTCATCTTGGTCGGTCTCAGTGTCTCTTGATGATTGTCTGTCAATGCTCCTTGATTTACTTCTTGACCTCTTGGGTGGTTTTGGTGGCATCTCCTTTTCCTTTCTAACTTCTATCACAGTTTTTTCTTGTAGTGCTTTGTTGGGTTTATCCATATCCTCTGGTTGAGTTGCTGACCTTGTCGTCCCTTCAGTTTCCTGTTGTTGCCTATCATTGCCTATTGCAGTGATGGTTTTGATTGGAAGAATAATCTCCTTCGCTCCTTTTCCAGCAAGGTTTTCAGGCGGCACAACTGTTGGCTTGCCTTTTGATCTGGCTGGTGCTTGGACAGTATCCTTCACGTTCTGATCTACATTTTGTTCTAATGGTTTTATATGTGTAGCCTTCTCTTCACCTTGTGTATTTGTGTCAGCTTTGCTTTTTACATCAGTAAAGACTACAGGCGTTTCTTGGTGTTTAACGCTTTGTAACAGTCCTCTTCCTCTTCCAGGAGAAACAACCGGTTCCTTCTTTGTTTCAATCACAACCTCTTCTTCTTTTGCAACTTTGTCTAAAATATTGTCATGTTTTTTAGTCCCAAAAACAACTTCTGTGCCAGAAGATTTTTCAACTAAAATGTTTTCTTGTGTTTGCAATGCAGTCACTATTTCACATTTTTTCTCATCCAAATCTTTTACAGGGGTAATGTTAGTGGTCGTCTCTGGGGCAGATTTTAGTGGCATTGTCTTTAGTTCTTCATTGTTTTGTTGAAGTGGTGGTTTAGTAGCTGGTTTTATGTCAAAGACTGGCTCCACATCTTTTTCAGATGGAGTCATGGAAGCTCTTCTTGTCCTCTTTTTGGGTTCAGGGGGAACAGGTTTATTTTGTGGTTCAATGTTCTTGTTATCTGGTGTAGAGGTTGTAAGCTTTGGGGGAGGCTTTATTTGGGGAATTTCTGTAATTTGCACAATCGGTTTTGCTGTAAGAAGATTTTTTTTTGTTACTACATCAGTACAAAAATGACTTGTCTTAGAAAGGGACACAAACATACCTCGTATTTTTACATCTGCAGTTGTAGTTCTACTTCCTGCTCGACATGTATAACTCCCACTGTCTTCAGGTGTAACTTCTCTGATGTTCAGCTCCATAAAACAGCCCCTTTGTTTTATCTCATACTTGCTATCAGCTTTTAGATTACTTTTGTTCTTTTGCCATTGCACAGGTTCAGGCTTGGACAGTTCACAGATCAAAGACACTGTACCTCCCTCATCAACTTCAACTTGCTTTAGTTCTTTTCTGAAGAAAACTGGAACTTCTGAGGGGAAAAAATAGAAATAGTATTTTTCATAAAGGCACAATAAAAGCATGTAAACATTAAATTAGAATAATGGGACTACCTTTCACCAGCACATTTGCTGTTGTTTCAACACTTCCTGCCTGGCACGTGTAGCTTCCATTGTCCTCCAGATTCAGATCCTTGATGGTTAGTTGAACAAGACAGCCCTCTTGCTTCATTTCCACTCTTTCATTGGAGCCCAGCACCTTTCGGTTCTTCTTCCACTGCACTGACACTCGGGGCTTCGAGAGTTCACAGATGAGGGAAACGCTACTGCCCTCTGTAGCATCAACATTCAGTAATGTTGTGCTGAAGAATGGTGCAAGTTCTACAAATGTACACAATTAGAAATGTGATTCTCTGTAGAGATTACAATTTTCATCCTTTGTTGAGTTCCTACCTGTAACTGACAGCACAGCATTGGTCTCTGCACTTCCTGCTTGACATGTGTAGCTGGCACTGTCCTCACTTTTCAGATCTTTGATGAGAAGCTGGTGGTTGCAGCCGTTTTGTTTAATGTCATATTTTCTATTGGCTCTCAGAGGTTGCTTGTTCTTTCTCCACTGAACTGAACACCCAGGTTTAGACAGGTCACAGGACAAAGAGGCCGCACTACCTTCCTCTGCCACCACATCACGCAGCTGGACAATGAAGACTAGTGGGAGCTCTGTACAAAAGATGTTTCAGATGCTCACAACAGTTTTTTTTAGTAGTAATTTATGTAGGTTTAGTAGTAATAATAGTAGTAGTAATTGTATACATACACACCTTTTACTGTAAGAGAAGCCACAGTTTCAGCACTCTCTGTTTGACAAATATAGCTACCACTGTCTTCAGGTTTTAAGTCTTTAATGAGAAGCTGAAGGAGGCAGCCATCTTGTTTAATTTCATATTTCTTGTTGGTCCTGAGTGGTTGCTGATGCTTCTTCCATTGTACTGACTGTACAGGTTTGGAGAGCTCACAGCACAAGGCGACTTGACTTTGTTCTTCTGCGTTTACATTCACCAAGCCTTTTTTGAAGAATACAGGTTTCTCTGGAATAAAAAAGACATGTATAATTTGTGAAAGAAAAAAAAGGTAAATTTTTAATGAGCCTCTACCTCTTACTGCCACTGTAGCAGTAGTTTGTGCGTCTCCTGCTTCACATGTGTAGCTGCCACTGTCCTCAACTTTAAGATCCTTAATATGAAGCTGGAGACAGCAGCCATCCTGCTTCATTTCATACTTTCTATTGATCCGCAATGGTTGACAGTCCTTTCTCCACTGGGCAGAGACTCCAGCTTTAGACAGCTCACATGACAATATGGCAGCCGCTTCCTCCTCTTCCGTCACATTTTGTAAATGAACTCTAAAGAATGGTGGAAGCTCTACAAATTAAAAAAAGAAAACAAAATCATATACAGTATGAATAATATTATGTAATAATACTAATGATATATGTATATTCTATTTACCTTTAACCGAAAGGGCTGCAGAGGTTTCTGCAGTTCCTGCTTGACAAGTATAACTACCACTGTCCTCAAGTTTAAGATTCTTTATGTTAAACTGAACACAGCAGCCATCTTGTGTTATTTCATATTTTTTGTTTGGCCTCAGTGGCTGATGATTCTTCTTCCACACAGCAGAGATCCCAGGTTTAGATAGCTCTGCGCAGAGAGTGGCTGCACTCTCCTCGTCTGCTGTCACATTTTGTAAGGGAATCTTGAAGAATACTGGGAGCTCTAAAGGGTAAAAATCTATGTATTATTTTCATTACAGTAGAATAACTAAACAGGAATTTACCTGTCACTGAAAGTCTAGCAGTGGTTTGAACACTTCCAGTTTGACACGTGTAGCTGTCGCTGTCATTAGGTCTGAGATCCTGAATATAGAGATACTGAAGACAGCCCTCTTGCTTCATTTCATACTTTCTGTTGGCTCTCAGGAGCTGTGTGTTCTTTCTCCATTGCACAGAGACTCCGGGCTTAGAAAGCTCACAGCACAGTGACGCTGAGGCTTCTTCCTGGGCCTCCACATTTTGTAAAACCTTCTTGAAAAATAAAGGGTGTTCTGGAGACAGTAAAATGAAATAACATAATTAAGCATTACAAACAGACATTTGAAACATAATTATCTACAGATGTATTAACCTTTGACAGACAACGTAGCAGTAGTCTCTGTGCTTCCAGACTGACATGTGTAGCTCCCACTGTCTTCAGGCGTAAGGTCTCTGATCATGAGCTCATGGTAGCAGCCACTGTGTTTGATTTCAAACTTATTGTTGACTTCCAAAGGCTTTGCATTCCTTTTCCACTGCACAGTCAGCTCAGGAATGGAAATTTCACAAGAAAACATCACAGGGGAGCCTTCCTCAGCTTCTGTACTCTGTAACTTCTTTGTGAAAAATAATGGTTGTTCTAGAGATACATAGAAAGGGTTACAAATCAAAGAACCAATTTCTGTCTGCATGACTGTACATACATATAATGAATGCATACCTTTTACCAACAACATTGAGGCTGTCTCTGCACTTCCTACATGACATGAGTAGCTGCCACTGTCTTCAAGCTTAAGATCAGAGATGAAGAGCTGAAGATAGTAACCATCTTGTTTCATTTTGTATTTTCTGCCCGCTCTGAGCGGCAGCCGCTGCTTTTTCCATTGCGCTGAAACCCCACATTTAGATACTTTACACTGCAACGTGGTGGAACTTCCCACTTCAACTTCCATATTTCCAAGGTCTTCCGTAAAGTAGGGGAGCACCTCTGTTAAATGAATAAATACATACACATACCGTAGGGTAGTTATATACACATTTAGGGAGCCGATCGTCATACAATTATACTGCTCAATATACACATAGTCATCACTGTAAATAGTCTTATTCTTGTTGTTCTAAGAGCTCCTTTTGATCATACTGCTCTGAAAGGATCATACCTTTAACAGTCAGATTGGCTGTTGTGTCTGCCCCTGCTGCTTGGCATGTGTATCTTCCACCATCTTCAAGCTCAAGATCATTAATGTTTAGCTGAACAAAACACCCATCTTGTACCATCTCATATTTTTCACTGGCTCTCAGTTGCAGCCTATTCTTCTTCCACAGAACTACATCCGGTTTGGAAAGCTGACAACAGAGAGAGACTGAGAGACCTTCTTCAGCGGTCACACTCTCCAGTTCTTTCACAAAGGGAGGAAGTTCTGAAAAAAGTGCAACGGTTGTGAAATAATGAAAAAATTATTGCTTTAACAAAAATGTAATCCATGCCTTTGACAGTCAATTTTGCAGTTGTTTCAGAAGTGCCTGCTTGGCATGTGTAGATGCCTCGATCCTCCAGTTTTAGGTCTTTGATAAGGAGTTGAACACAACATCCCTCCTGCTTCATCACATATTTGCCACTGGCTCTAAGTGGTTGTCTGCTCTTCTTCCACTGGACTGAAACTCCAGGCTTGGACAGTTCGCAGGACAGAGAGGCAGTTCCTCCTTCCTCTGCAACAACATTCTGGAGCTCTTCCACGATGACTGCTGTAATCTCTTTAATAATCACAGAAAACACAATGCGGTCTGATAATGAGGACTACAGTAACAATGTATTCTGTGTTTGAAAGTTTGGAAAAGCAGACCTTTTACAATCAGTTTAGCTGTGGTCTCTGTAGTTCCAGCTTGGCACAGGTAGCTGCCGCTGTCTTCTGGTTTAACATCTTTGATGAGAAGCTGGATGTAGCACCCATCTTCTTTCATTTCATATTTTCTACCGGCACTTAACAATACACCGTTCTTTTTCCATTCCACTGATGCTCCAGGCTTGGACACTTCACAACACATGGAGGCGGTCCCTTCTTCTTCAGCCTCAATATTTTGTAAGCCTGCCTTGAAGAACAATGGATGTTCTGAAAGATAAAGGTAATTAGCAGGTTTAATGAGTGCCCACAATATGACAGTAACAGTAGAGCCTTAACTATGATACAGGACACAATAACCCACCTTTCACTGAGAGAGTGGCCGTGGTCTCGATGCTTCCTGCTTGACATGTGTAGTTTCCACTGTCTTCCAGATTGAGCTCCTTGATATGCAAATAGATATGACATCCATCTTGTTCAAGTTCATACTTTCTGCTGGTTTTTAGTGGCAGTCGATTCTTCTTCCACTGCACTGTCGTTACAGGCTTGGACAATTCACAATACAGAGAAACCGAATCTTCCTCATCAGCTTCAGCATGTTGTAATTCCACTTTGAAGAATGGAGGGAGTTCTGAAAATACAAATTTGAACCCAGTCAATACTTCTATGTGGATATATAAAATCTGGCTTTATGTATGTGCAAACCTTTCACTGAAACAGTGGCTGATGTCTCGATGCTTCCTACTTGGCATGTGTATTGTCCTTTATCTGTAGGTGTCACGTCTTTTATCACAAGTTCAGCACAGCAGCCAGTCTGGGTCATCTCATATTTTCTGCTTGCTCTGAGCGGCAGCCGGTTCTTCCTCCACTGGACCTGTACCCCTGGTCTGGACAACTCACACTGCAGACAAGCAATACCTTCTTCACTTGCTTCAGTGTTTCGTAAGGGTTTCTTAAAGAACGGAGGCGGCTCTGTCAATCCAACAATGTAAATGTGAGTATTGGTTTTCTTCAAAATTATACAGGACAGAAGTGTATCTAAACACACCTTTGACCTGGACTGTGGCTGTGGTCTCTGCGTTCCCTGCTTGACAGCTGTAACTGCCACTGTCTTCCTGTTTAAGATCCTTGATGATCAGCTGGAGGAAGCAGCCATCTTGCTTAATATCATACTTTCTACTGGCTCTAATCGTCTGACTATCCTTCTTCCACTGTATCGGGACTCCAAGTTTGGACAATTCGCAGTACAGGGAGGCAGTCTCTCCTTCTTCTGCTTCAACGCATTGCAAGTCCTCTTGGAAAAATGGTGGAAGTTCTGTAAAATAAAAATAAAAATAGCCCATCACTGGGTGCATACACTGGAATGATTACTATTGTTCATACCTGTCACTGTAAGTTTTGCACTGCTCTGCACATCTCCCGTATCACATGAATAGGTACCAGTATCCAGAGGGTCCACACAATTAATTACGAGTATATCAGCTTTACCATCTTTGTATATCTTGTATTTGTCACTATTGTGAAGAGGAATATGGTTACGCCTCCATGTAACTTGGGAGGTCAAATCAGTGGTCTTGCAGGACATTGTTGCTGTTTCGCCTTCCAAGACTGAAACATCTTTTGGTTTCTCCTCAAATAAAACTTAAAATCAAAACAATAATACAGTTAATTACTAGTGATAATTTTCATAAATGCAATACTTTAACTTGTGGGATCCCACCTCGCGGCTTAGGAGAGACCAACAGTTGAGCTGAGGTTCTTTCTTCTCCGATCACAAATGCCACTGTGCCGGTCTCGTCAGGAGTGGTCATCAAAAGGACCAGGCGGTGCTGTCGGCCATGACAGATCATCTGGTTCATTTCGTTCTTCTGCAGCGGAGATGAGCCCAGCCACCAGACCCCCTCAGTCACGTCTGCATGGCTCAGCTCGCACAGAAACACCGCATTTTGTCCAGCGGTCACTGTCACGTCTTTAAGACCGATAACTATTCTCACACGCTCTATAGGAGGCAGCAAAGTTATAATAAAGAATGTCATTCATTATAAAAGTTTGTTCAACTTTGATATATGTCAAAGAGGACCTATGAAGACAAACAATTTCTGGAATATTCTTGTTTTTTGTTCGGGTCTACGGTTATGTTTTGTGCGTTAATCCCGTCAAAAAACGAATAGTGTGCTTAGATGGCAGCATGTTGACAGAGTGGCTTCTAATCAAGAGGGTTCTGGGTTCAAATCTCTGTCAGAACCTTGTGTATTTTTTCCAGATGGTTCAAATTAACAATGAACTCAATATTGCTATCAATTTGAGATGAAAAACAAAAACATACACAACAATGACATAAAAGCTGTTAAATCAGCTGTAAAAATACACATTTGCTTAAGCTCAGGTGTTTGCTCTCTTATCTAAATGGTATATAGGAAAGAACCGCCCTCCTCAGAGGGAACGCCTAATAAACGTGTCTCGCATACTACCAGAATGATTGACAATTAGGAGGACCAATAGTCTAGATGATCCACCTGGAAGAAGAAAAACCTCCTATATACCTAGTAATTCCCGGCTAACCTCCAGTAATGATCACTTCTAAAAAATCTTAAGAAAAATTCCTAACATTAAAAAACGTCTTAACAACAATCCATTGAGATGAATGAATGACGCACCTCTCACCACCAGTTTAGCAGTGGTCTTTTTGCCCCTTGTAATACAAGAATATTCTCCTCCATCTTGAAGGTCCAGGCGCCTTATCTCAAGAGTGTGCGTCGGTCCTTTCTTCTTGATGATGAATTGACTTCCATCTTCAATCGTGGTGTTGTCCTTTTTCCAAGTCACTGGGACATTAGCGCTAGAAACTTCACAGGAGAACAGGACAGGTTTTCCTTCTGTTATTGCCTGGTTCTGCAGCTCCTTTTCAAAGAACACTGATGCTGCAGCTGCAAGGAGAAAAAGGAGAAGTTGATTATGTTCACCTTAGACATCTTTCTAATCCACTGTTTATAGATTCTGGAAAAATTAACAGTGAATGACAGTGTTGTATGAGTGATCAGAGGGGTCAGAGATAAAAAAGTGTTTGCTTCATCCAACCCCTTTACAAACATGTATTGCTGTCTAATTCTTATCTTGTTTATTGTTTTATTTTGTATAAATTGTAAAAAAGAAAATATTATCACAAATATATAAATGCTTTAAGTACCTCTCACGTTAACTTCAGCTGTCGTCTTTTGTTCACCAAAAACACAACTGTACTCGCCAACATCTTCTGGTTGGATGTTTCTGATCTTCATCTCTGCTTCCTTTCCACAGAGACTCAACTGGAACCTTCCTCCGTGATAAATCTGATCCTCTCCTTTCCACCACTGCACAGGGACTCCAGCCTTGGACAACTCACACCGAAGCACAACGTTTGCTCCTTCAGCTGCTTCCTGGTTCTTGAGTCCAGTTTTAAAAGCCAAAGGAATAGCTGCACAAAACATAGTAATTTCAATTGTGTTATTTGATCTAAACCGTGGGTGTCAAAGTCAAGGCCCGGGTCCAGATCCGGCCCGCAAGTCCATTTTTAGTGGCCCCTAAACATTTTTTTTATTATTATTAACTAGCAGCTTTGATGGTAATGGGTGACCAAGGCAGGTTACAAATCATCTATTTTCTTAGGGAAACAACCACATTTAATGTATTCTAACATTTTAACCCAATAACACATAATTAAATAAGTTAACATAAGTTAAATAGTTGAATATAAAATGTTTTTACTTTAAATTTGATCCTGTTTTGGTTCAATCTATAAAGAAACATATTTTGTAAAAAAAAAAAATGAAACCAGAAAATAACAGTGATAATCAGGTCACATTAAAGTCATGTTAAAATATCTTCATATTGTAAAAAACAATGATAAGAAAATAAATCTCTTCTATTGTTTCGGCCCCTGACCAGTTTCTATTTTTTTAATCGGCCACTGACCAAAAAGAGTTTGACACCCCTGATCTAAACGTTCATGTTGTCTTACATGTGATGGTGATGTTGGCTGTTGTCTTGACATCGCCGAAGGTACAAGAGTAGAGTCCGCTGTCTTCCAACTGTGCATTTTTGATGATAAGCTCCTTGACGCTTTCTCTGTTTTTGATTTGGTATTTAAAATTACTTTTAAGACTTTCTTCTCCTTTCCTCCATTCTACAGTCAGGCCTGGTTTGGAAAGCTCACAACTCAGGGTTAAGCTGTTCTCCTCCTCCACCTGTTGATTTTTCAGTCTGGTCTTGAATGTAACTGGAGGAGCTGCAATAAAAGAGTCAATTCTAATGAGTTTGATTTTTCTTGTTTTTCTAACACAATCAATTGGTGCAGCTTACATTTTACAGTGAGCTCCGCTGCTGATTGGCTATCCTTGGTCTTGCAGAAGTACTTGCCAGCATCCTCCTCTTCAATGTTGTTGATAATCAGTTTTGCAAAAGATTCCTGCCATTTCATCTCATACTTGTACCCTGGCTTCAGTACAACACGGCCTTTTCTCCAGTCCACAGATGCACCGGGCTTCGATATTTCACAGCACAAAACAGCGCTGTCCCCTTCTTTCACTTCAAGATTCTCCAGCTCTTTCTTAAACGTAACTGGTAGCTCTGCAAGAGGAAACATTATAAAGTCTACACTGATAAAACTGTTGGACACCTTTCTTTTGGCTGCAGTAAAGTTAAGTTACTGCGGAAGAAAAGTTACTGTAGAAGAAAAATATTGGCAAAAACTTTAAAAGAAAGTCTAAAAGTCCAAATGTTATTAGGTAGTTGTAATAAGTAAACTACGCCAGCCAGGATAATAAACCAGACATTTTGTATTGGCTATGAAAATATCACTTTGAAAACACACATCTTATAAGTTTAGAGGAAAAGAGTTGTATGTGTTGGAATGATGAAAGAGCAAGTCATTGACTGGACACTGTTCTTATTGTATCATCTGTTCATGTCGTTTACATTTTTGTGTTGTTGTGAAGCTAAACTGTTTCAATCTCTTTGCAAAATCTAAAGAGATTTCAAATAAACACAATAAATACAAAAAAATAAAAGAAAAGGTCTAAAGGATCTAAAGGTCACAATAGACCTCATTCTAATCTGCTGTTCATAGAATCAAAATAGCTTAAGCTGGAGGCCTGTATTCACATTACAACTGTGAGATGGCCATAAATTATAACTTCTTTAAAATTATTGCATCTCAGTTTGTGGAGATAATATTTGAAAGGGAGTGATGCCCTCAGCACAGAGAGGTGTAGGGTCGCTGAGTGTTTGGGCCTGTGTCATGTCTGTGCATTTGTTGTGTGTTGTCTTCTGTGGTATTGTCTTGTGTATCTTGTTTTGTCTGCCCCCCCTCACTCATTCATGGAGTGAGGGGGGGGGCTCAAATATACAAACGTCTTCTTCATCCAAACCCTTTTCAAACCATATATCATCTGTGTCTGTTATTCTGTTCTGCAAAAGTGTGCTTGTGCATATTTGAAACGAACAATTTAACTAACTTTATGCATACCTCTTACTTTGATGGCAGCCTTCGTCACAACATTGCCAACCGAGCAACTGTACTCGCCCACGTCTTTCAGAGTTAAGTCATTAATCACCATCTCGGCCACTCTTCCCTCTTGCCTCATCTGGTACTTTTGCCCACTGATCAGAAGCTGGGCCTCTTTCCTCCACTCCACCACGGCTCCAGACTTGGACAGCTCACAGCGTAGAGTCACGTTGCCCTCCTCCACTACTTCCTGGTTCTTTAGTTTTTGTTTAAATGTCACAGGAATAGCTGGAATCATAAATTAGACTTAACTAAATGCACCTTATAATGTGGTTCAAAAGGATTCAAATATGGATGATAAGGATTCACTCTCAATATGGAAAGGGACTATTTTTCAGCCAAAAGCCAGCATTAGTGCTTCTTAGCAACCGTTGTCATGAGCAAAACAAAACAATGCTAGCAACATTTGACAATATTTTACTAATAAAATTATAACTATTCAGTCCAACATCCTGCTGTATAATAGAGCTTTGAAATAAACTACAAATTACAGGTTTCCTACAACTTCACCTGCAGCGTCCTCAAACACACAGTTAACGTTCAATTTGCAATATAAAATTTGTTTTAAATATCTATTAAATAACAGGCTGTTGAATTAAGTTGTTAAATAAAATACTACTTTTCTTTTTCCCTGCTGTGTCTCTATCTTCATTTTGGTCATGACAACTGTTGCTAAGGAGTTTAATGCTGGCTCCAAAAGAGTTCCTTTCCTAAAACAGGTATACAGTATATTTTTTCTAACATGTCATGAGTGTGTGAGTGTTTTGACCATGTTTCTGTTAGTATGTAAAATATTGTTCCTGTTGTACCTGTGATGACGACATTTGCAGTGGATTTAATGTTGTCGCAGATGCAGCTGAACACGCCGCTGTCGGTTGGTTGACTTTTCTTGATATGAAGTTCCATGATGCACCCATTTTGTTTCATCAGATACTTATCTCCATTTGCAAGTTCAGTATTTCCTTTAATCCACTGCACAATGAAGTCTGGCTTGGACAGCTCGCAGCAGAGAGTGACTTCGTTTCCTTCCTGCACCTCAATATTTTTCAGTTCTTGGACGAATTTAATTGGAGGTTCTAGAAGAACAATATGTGAGTTTACGAGTCAAAGGATTTAGAAAAGGCTGTAGGTTTGTTAGGGGTTTCAATCAAATAATGTGAAGTGATTGATAAGGTGCTCCTTTTGAAAAAGCAATTATTGACATAAGTGGATTAAACTGGGAGAACTGTCCTCTTTTTCACTTTCTTTCTACAAAAAGCGGAGCTAAAGATTCGAAAGAGGCCAAAAATATATGCATGTGACAACCAGTAATGGCTGTTTTAGAGCCAGAAACTAGATCCATGGATTTTATTACATACTGGTTTGAAAGTTAGGTCCCCAGCTTTAATCAGGTGAATCCTTCATATAAAATCCTGGGTTTAACATTTACTTGATGAGGTTGTTTTAATCACTCACCATTGACTGTTACAGTTGCGGTTGTTCTCTGATCACCACATTTGCAGGTGTATTCTCCGCTGTCATCCAAATCCAGTGACATTATTGTCAGTTCCAGCACAGACTCCTTCTTCTTGATCTGGTACTTGTCTCCATTCCGAAGGAGTTCTCCTCGTCTTCTCCACTCCACTGAGGAGGCGGGTTTGTCCAGCTCACAGCACAGGACCACGCTGCTGCCCTCCATCACTTCTTGGTTAAGTAAACGCGTTTTAAAACTCGGAGGAGTGTCTGTGGATAACCATAAAGTATTGGCATAATTTTGAATATGCTAAATAAATGCTATTTTCTGAGGTAGTCTAGACTCAGAGATAATGGGCCTCATTCACGAACGGTACTTAGGAACAGATTTGTACGTAAATCCTACTTACGAGGTTTTTACGAAGAAAGTGGCATTCACGAATTTTTCTCCTAACCAGAATTTCTCTTGGGCAAGGACAAATCCTACGAGTCCTCAGGAGGAGTCGTACGCATTCAGTGCCGACATGTTTGCACGCTGGTG
>JAPMNZ010923619.1:0-10780 GCA_029875035.1 Pomatoschistus microps
GTATAAAGAGGTGTTTTACCCAGATGTCGGAGCCGACCTCGCCGTACTGGAGCTCGTACTTGCTGATGGGGTCTTGCACGGGCCAGAGCCACGTGAGCATGATGCGGTCGTCTTGTTCTGCCTCGGCTTCGAAACTGGACGGCTGAGCAGGGACTGGGACCACAAAAACAAAAAGGTCAAAGAGAGCACGTTACTTACAATGAATAGTTGCAAGGCTGTCCGCCGTAATAACCGTAATCTTTACAATGTGTGTTCAAGCACTTACTAATGGCAAGTTTTATCTTAACATTAAAGCCAAACTTGAATGGGGCAATAGACGGTTATGTAACTAATATAAATTATCCATGGCTTTGCAGAAAATGTCCCCAGGGAAAGTTTAAGGATGTTAAAGTGAAAATAATTTAGCAAAAGGTCAGTGTCCGGAACAGAGCAGGACAAAGTAATATTGGTTATGGAGATTTTAACAGACCCCAAAAGTGCCTTTGAAATGAATAGTATTATCAGCAAGATGAAACCAGAACATGACTCGGCTTAAATTCAGTAAATGAAAAGATATGCATTTGCTTATTGTGAAAAAATATGAATATTATGAAGATATGACTGCATTTATCCGTACTAAATACGTTTCGGATTTTGCTCTCCCCACATAAACATACAAAGTCAACACAAAGATATCCAGTGTTAGCTTCAAGGTGCCATATGTTTTTTCTCTTCTAAATAAACTGCATTTACGATTGTAATTTTTATCCACATTACTGTTCTGAACCCAATGTTTTAATATGAGGCAAGACTCTAGTTGTAATCCACACTAGTGAGTAGAGTACACGCCTCTTACTGGACAGCACAGTAGCATTCAAACTAACTTGTGATAGTGTTCTGCCCCTGGTGTAACAAACGCTTGGTAAACGCAGTATATTCCACACATGTTCTCAAATTATTTTTCAGTTGGAGGGCTGGTGCCAAAATAAACTTGATGGGAATGAAGCTTGTTTTAAGAAATGTCCAAATGTATTTCCCAGACAATCATTGTTTAAGCAGCTGGGGGTTAAAATGAGATTTCTGTGTGATACGCAATGCTGGGGAACTTGTCACGCCACTGTTGACATTAGTGACAAAAGAACTCGACTCCTTTAAAGCTGTGAGACGCTTCTCTACACTGAGTCAGGCTGCTTGTAATGCAGATAATGACCCTTTTAAGCACTTTAAGCACTTCAGATTTGAAACAGACAAAATGGTGAAGTCTTGAAACGTTAAAAGAAATAGAAGTCTACTGAAATCAATAACAGAAATATAAGAAAACCATGTAAGCTTAATACAGTGTCCTGGATTCATGTGCCAATGCTGTGCTATAGTGGTTTCCTCAACCATTTGGTAAAGGTTGGTTTAAGGAGTGAATGTTAAAGAATAAGTTTGAAAATCTGCGAACAGTTTAAAGAGAACAAGTTTTGTTATGCAACTTTTTAAGCCTACGACTTTAACCTGAAAGCCAAGCACAGACGTTGGCAGAGCACACCGAGACCCAGATTGATGCGGCTGGCTCACCTCCCTGCTGGGTCTTCACTTGCAGGATGTCGGAGGGCGGTCCGTCTCCCACTGACGTGAATCCCAGGACCCTCAGGCTGTAGGTGATGTCAGGAATCAGTCCCGAAATGGTGGTGAGCCTGCTGGCATCGGTGTTATGCTTTTGCCACGCGCTGAGAGGAGCAGTGGGATCTGAGCTGTAGTACACTCTGTGGCCTCGTATTTGTCCATTGGGCTCCTCTGGCGGTTGCCATTGAACCAGCATAGTACTGGCGCTCAGCATGCGGGCCTGTACGTGCTGAGGGGGGGAAGAGGGCGCCTGCTCTCCTGTACGGGTCTCCACAGGGTCGCTGGGGGGTCCGCGGCCAATGTTGTTCACCGCCATAACTCTGAACTCGTACTCGGAGTAAGGGCTGAGGCCGCCAATGCTGTAGCGGGTGGTGGCCACGCCCTCCACCTCCTGGAAGCCGTTGTCGGAGGACTTGGCCTTGTACTGGATCATGTAGTAGGACACGGGCTCTGGATTTCCAGAGTCCCAGGTTAAAGTCACACTGGTGGCAGTGGTCTCGGTAACGATGAGGGAGGCGGGAGGCTTTGGCAAGGCTAAAGCCGAGGAGAAAAAGCATTACTTTATCATTTATGTATTAACCTTGATGGAAGCAAACAAGATTAATAAATTAAATACAAAACCATTGACTTCAAACAACCACAGTAACAGAAAATTAAAGGCTCTGGTTGAAGTAACTAATGATTATTTTGATATTCGAGTGCAAGGTACAATATTTTATCTCAGTTTCACCCAGATATAGCTGAAGTAAATCTGCCAAATGACTTCCTACAACGTGTTATGCATTTACTGTCAGTGTTAAAATAACAACTCTCAACAAATTAATGTGTTGACGTGTGTATGAAAAGCAGTTAGCGATTAATCAATTACTACAATAGAATTTGATAGGATTGGAGCATGTATGGCTAGAATAATTGAGAGAACCAATAGCCTTGATGATCCACCCGGAAGCAGAAAATCCTCTTATATATCTTTTACTCAAGGCTATGTAAAACCTATTTTCAAAAATCTTTCTCAGCCAACAGCTAAATCTGCAAAAGCCTCACATGCTTTGCTTTGTACGACTGGACAGGCCACCGCGCTGTGAAACGCTCACAAATTGCTCAAACGATTCCTGTTGTGAGTGAATGAGAAAAGCAAACAAAAGCTGAGGAGAGCGTCTTCATTATGGCTCCACTTGTGCAAAGCTGCAGCCGGTGCCTCTAAATAGCTGTGACATTCGGAACGCCGACTAGAGGAGCCTGAGATCGATACATCCAGCAGCAGATTAGAAGCAATAGGTCGACAACACAGAAGGCGCGACATGTGAGGGCATGCTGGTGCAGAAAATTAGTGTCCACCGCCTGAAGATTACATGATCGCAGTGAAAATCTAGCATTAATTAGATTTCTAGTAACATGCAAGCTTAAGTCTTACAATATCCACAGGTAGCACTGTTCTAATCATTATTGCTGAGTGATAACTGTGGATTATTATTAATGTATTTATTTGATATGGACACAACAGTTATATTGGACCAGATGCACTGCCTTTAGTGTTATAGCAAGATCAATAGAGCTAATTTTCAACACTATAGGAGGCTCTTAGTTTCATAAATTATGCACACATTCAAATGAACATTCATTAAACATGTGAGTAACAGTTTCAGACGATATGCGGTGTCAATATTTGCCTCAATGATTAAATAGAAGAAAGAGACTTTTGCAGCGTGGCATCAATATCATTCTATTTGAGCAAGCTTGTCAAAATCCATGAATATACAATGGGTTTTGCCAATCGTAATCAATATAATCATAATTTGACACGAATTTGTCACTCATTGTTATCTCACAATGATTTAGAAAATCTATTGTTCCATTAATATTTAATTTTTGCCCTGGAGAATCAGTTCGTATTACTCCTTATCTATAATTACAGTATTAATGTAGTGGCAAGATGTTAATATCCAAAAGGTTAAGAATGACAATGCCAATTAGTTTACGATTACAAAAGTATGATCAACTGTTGAGCAGCATGTGCGTGATTCTATCTTTTCAAAATCTAAATTCAAGCAACAACGAAAACTGTACTATAATACCAGATGGCTGCATTCAAATACACAGAAAAATATTATGCTAGAAACAGGTGGATGAAGTTCAAAACAAGGGTGTGGCTTTTCAAAATGTAAAAATAGGTAACAAAACACTAATAATATAATGACAAGGAAACTTCACAGTGAAACTTAAGTTGTTTTGGCAAGACTGATTCAAACAGGTGGGGAGTGGCGGTGGAAGGCATGCAAAAAGTACAATGGGGCTACTAGGGTGAACCAAAAGAGGGATTAAGATTAAGGAAATACCGGGGAGTTTCTCAAAAGGGCTGGGAGTAGTCACGTAAATGGAGAGATCAGCATGAGAGATGGAATTTACTGTTGTAGAAGTGACAAATCTGTAGGTGGATGTGAGACTAGATGGACTGATTTGAAGCGATGGACAGGGGGTGGACAGTGACATATGACAGTGAATGATGTTATGGATGGAAAGTATCATAAGATCACAGCAGATCCTACACACATGCAGATTAGGGCTGCATTCACCCGCTTTGAAGCTTTTTAGTCCTAGTTTGGTCTTGTTTTACATACCATGACATGGTACATCCAGATCTTGTCCAGAATTTAGTGCCAGATAATTTTCAATAATACTGTAACATGTGTGAGCACAGTTATAGCCGTAAACATAATGACTAAAGTAACAGAAAACTTCTGTGGTATAGCAATGTAAGCTAAACCACTTCCTTTATTTTACTCAAGACAAAATTAACCTTTTTGAATCAAGAAATTTGGATTGTATTGCATAGTAAAATTGTTCATAAGTAAGGTTGCAAACATGGAAGAACGATTTGACTAAATGCCTACGAAGCACAATACTAAACTCCTCTCACCTTTGACTGTGACCTGAGCAGTTGCCTCGATGATGCCCAGTGAGGACATGGCCACACAGGTGTAGTTGGCCGACTCTCTTATGTTGGTCACCTCCAGCACATTCCGCCCCAGCGGCATGTTCTCCTCCTCGGTCAGGTCCTGGGTGCCTTTGGTCCACTTCACGTAGGGCATGGGCGACCCAACCGCCACGCAGGTGAGGTTCACGCTCCCGCCCGGCATCACCTCCTGGTTTGTGGGAGGGATGGAGAACCTGGGGGCTACTCTGCGAACTGGGGAGAACGAGATGCAATAGTGTTAGCGTGCAGAAAATAAATAGAGAATATAAAATGTCAAAATTATATCAGAACAAATAGGTTGAACCAATAGAAGATTATTCCTTTGGGAAACATATCAAGGTTGAAACAGAATAGAAGGAATGTGAAATTAATATTACAAAATTGGTTAGTTTAATAGTCCTTTTACCCAATGACTGATTTCATCTAATTAAAGTCACCAATGTAGTAAAGTAGTCAAGACAACTGTCAGTCATTTTACAGTACAATCTTCATGTCCAAAGCACGTACCCGATAGTACTAAAATGTGTAATACAAGAACATAATTACAAAAAAGGTAAATACATGCTGTCTGAATGTTACAGTTCTGCACAATGGAGATAATAGGCCTGTCAAGAGAATAGCTCGAGGGATTCAAATGCAGTGTTAAAGGGAGACTCTAGCCTTGAGCCAACAATGGTAAAACGCATTAAAAAGTAGCCTGGTTTTAGTGGAGACTGTCTCTGTCTGTCTTTTGTCCGAGTCTCAAACGAACGGAGGGACTTGCGTCATGGAGGGACCCTGTGGTGATGGCCATTGTTGGCTTTCTTCTCACTAGCGTCTTTCCCTTTCTCTTCTCTGACACAGTCTTCTCTCCCGTTCTCGTTTTCTTTCCTCTTTTTGTGCGCTGGCGAGGTTGTGATTTATGCAGATAGGCTGACATTAAAAAGGAGTTCCCATGGCGAGCAGAAGGGGCCGTTGACGTCGCCAGGGACAAGACAAACATGTATGAGGCGGAGGATCCGTGCCATACAGCAAAACCCAGGGCCCAAAGTAAACAGAATTTGAATTTCACTGTGCTTCAGTCTTAATGAAGATATAGAAAATGGCAGTAGTTGACATTTTTGGCCCCAACTCCGAAGTAATTAGCATGTAAGTGACGCTTTGGCATGTTTGACCCCTTAGATAAAAAACAAAATATATATAGAAAGAAACTAGTAATATCATATAATAGATACACAACTTATTATACACTAGTTTAGGGACTTAAACTTGAATATTTGATCGCAATAATTCTTCTATACACTAGAACTGAGTAGTGCATATGTTATTGATAGTTCTTCACAAAACAAGCCTATGTACTATCTATGAATAAACAATATATTTGACCTAGACATCAAATTGAATTAATTGAAATATACTTTTACTAAATAATCCTACTGAACCCAAAAACTATATCCTCTTGCTACATCAAATCAACACTAACACCCACTACTAATACTGAAATCTACCCCTAACGACAACAAATTACTACACACCAGCTACTACTACTCTTAATAAACTACTCTCTCTCATCCTCCTACTGTGTGCCGTTTCTTTATTTGTTATTTCGTCTTCCGCTAAAGAAGCCTGCATTACTCTTCTTTGTGTGCTCCAATTATAGCCATCTTACTCTTGCTGGTGCATGGATTCAAAACAGTCCGTGAGGTAAGTGTCCCAGCTTCTATCTCCCTAATGCGCAGCGCTGTGTCTCCTATACAAGAGAACCCCCTTGACTGTAATTGGACTTTTGCACTGGTCCGTGTGTAAATGGATTTTCAAATGTGCGTCGCTCCTCCATCGCTGTCCCCCTCTTTCCCTCCCAACCAGATCTAATATGAACCGGAACGTCGTTACAGCCATGCTTGTTATTCCTCTCATTATGTGGTGAAATGGAAAAACACAAAAGCACCTTTTCAGATTCCAGTCAGGAAAAAGGCTGGTTCAGCGGGCAAATGCAAAGAGGGGGAAAAATCTGAAGCAATGTTCATTTTCTAACCCTAAATTTATACCAAAATAATTGAGAGCAGTTTGTAGATCAATACAATCACAGAGGTTTAAACTTCTCGGCTCAATATCATAAAAGTATTAACAGCAGAAACCTTTGATTCATGCATTTTTTAAAGCTTTTCTTGTTGCAGGTAATTTCCCCAGACACATCAGAGCAAGTAAAGGCAGGAAATCGAACAGGGCTGAACATTTTGACAAAAGTAAACGGAGCAAGAAGTAAATGACCAGTGGCAGTTTATTATGCCTTCGTCGCTTCACTTTTCTGTGGCTATAATTGATTGAAGCATTGATTGTGAAATGTTGTAAAACTTAAGAAATAACTAGCTACAGAGGTAAAGCAGATAGAATAACATAGGTTTACATTAGGACGGGTCGAAACAGGTCAAACAGGCACCATTGTAAGCAATGTTTGCCAAATTTTCATCAGCTTTTGGTGAATTACGGTTGCGCAGACTATGGGACAAAAAATAATATGACATGTAGTCGTAATATATGAATGTAGGAGACAAATATTACAGATAATACTGATTATGCAGGATTTGTATTACTTCTTCAGGAGTGAGCAGGGAAATACCAGGCTGGGAACACGGAGGAGAGGACATTCTCAAGCAGAGCAGGCACAGATACAGGGAGGATCATACGCTTGAACACTGGGGAGACCTGATAAAGAAGGAACTTGGACCAATTTTCTTTTTTATATGGCAGTACATCTTATTCCCAAAGAGAACATCTGTGGAACATAGTTCTCATTTGTCAGTGGCCACCCGCATTTGGGGCTTTACACTCACATAGGCAATGATTGTTTAGAATGTAGTTCAGATGCGATTTTGTAATTTTTTGCTGTTGTATCCTTGTTTTTGAAGAATCTCTTCAGACGAGCCTCATTTATATTTCTCGTCAGAAAGTGAAAACTACAATTTTGAAATCTGTTCACTCTTCCAGCACTGTAATGCTGAGCGAAGAGACGAACTAATGCAAAACCATTAGTTTCCAAGTGTCTGCTATTCTTTCATGACTCCATAGACAACACAGCAGTGCTAAGAGCAGTCAGTCAATGGGGTCTGTGTATATTGAACACTTAATGTTGTGAATAATTCATGGCGTGCGGTTAAGTTTGGAGAGGTGCTGTGGAACAAAATGACTAGAGGGTAGGTAATTGTTATTGATTCTACCCGAAGCCTCACTCGTGTTGAAAGCAGCTTGAAGAGACGGCACCAGGACTCTATCAAAACCACAAAATAAGCTTTGTCTCCACCCTGCCTGCCCCGCCGCTGGATATCTATAAATCTAACTGCCCTGTGAAGTGCCCAAGGATAGCAGAAACTGTTCGGTTCGTCAATATAGGAGCAAACGGGCACCTAGTCAGCAGGCTCCTGGGGTTCCTGGCAGCGACACAGAGCAACCATGATGTCTGATCATGCCCTCTGTCAGCACACTGCCAGCCGATTCTTAAATATTCTGTTGGTCAGCTCTTTACAATATTGTACAGCTGCTGAGGAAATAATTCACAAAATCTTGGCTTGACTCGGCATTGGGTATACATTTATAAACACAGGGTTGGCTCAGGCAAGTGGAACAACTACAGGACATGGAGAATCCTATTGTTATAAATGTAAAAGACGTTTCTTATAAGAAATGTGTCATCTCAAAAACTTATTACGTAAATGAGGAAGGCACTCAGGGGAACTCCTACTTCATCCAATCAAGATCTACTTTTGCAGTAACTAGTGAGCTGAGATCAAAATTGATCCCATGAGAGAAAGTGGTGCCCACCAACACCATCATGTACAAACAAATGCACATACCTAACCCTAACCCGCTTTTGTTTGTGCATATGTGCAGTACTCCGGGACTTGTGAGAATGCCCTGTCTGTCAAAGCGTGATCAGCTGTGAGATTGAACCACATGTGAAATGTTCACTGTTAAGGCATGTAGTGAAAACACATGCAGAGACAAAGCCTTATGAGAGCTACCCACTCTGCCTCAAAGTTTTGACGCAGGGTGGGTAGCTCCCAAAAGCTTGGGAAAATAAAGTATGATAAACAGGTGCCTATCAAACCAGTTTTTGCAAGGGCAAAACAGATCTAATGCCTAGAGACAACTTTACCTCTGCTGACACTAAAGTCCTGCAGAAGAAGTTGGACAGGTCTTGCAAAATAGCTAGACAAGCCAACCACAATAGACAAGCCAACCACACATTTTAGTTTAGTGATAGTGAGATGGTCTAATCATTATCTTATTATCTTATCTTGTACTGAGTATTTATTTTGAAATAACACAATCAAGATAGAAAGATATGAAGCATAAATCTATAGATATTTGAGTAAAGATGGTATGAAAGATACCATCTTTCTGACCTCAGAAGCTCAAAGTGTTGACACTGAACTTAAACGCAACATATACGATTAAGCAGCTACTCACATGAATGAAAATATGGCTTTTGCAAATAAATGTTTATGTCTAATAAATGAACCGCTATTGTATTGCATCTATATGGAAGGTGTAGGATGAATTCAATAAAAAATTGTCTATAAATAACATTTCCTATGAAAACTAGCAAGTTCTGTATTGGACTAGTTCAAACAGGTGGGGAGTGGCAGTGGAAGGCATGCACTTACTACAAAAGGATTCATGCGCTGATGCAAAAGGACAGACTGACCACTATAAGGGAAAGTTGGCATCAAGGGTTCAATGCTATCACAAGTTTCGAGGGAGAGGGTTTCTGGGAGTCACTCAAAAAGAACTGAGGAAGCATATTCAAAGGCCTAAAAATGGTAAAAACTTTTTTGGGAAGGGAAGAGATTAAAAGTGAAATCGACAAACCTTCACGTTGATCTGTTTGTGGATGGAGTGATTTTGATGGAGGTGAGCGATGGATAAGGAAGAGGACAGTGAAATAGGACAGTGTTTACATAGATACAGGAGGTTAGTGAAATGAGGCAAACAGATGCATTGGTGTTGTGTGCCAAGAGGGGAAAACGTCTCTCATTTGTATTTGTAAAGCTAGAATTAAAAATATATATATATTGTTTAAATAAACTCTCCCAATTGAAGTCAAAGTTGCCCTATTTCAAATGCTGTCTATTGTAAATATGTGCAGTTACAAGAGTAGTGGAAACTAGCAATATTCATGAACTAAACAAAATTAGGCAAGCACTTTACTTTACTTAGCTCTTACTACTAAAATAGAAAGAGCTAGTACTTTGAGATAAGCAGATACATGAGGCTCTATACCAACTACTATACCAACCTAACATTTACTTAGCTGAACATGGGGATATAGGTAAATGATTTAACACATGTATTAATTGTATCCAATCAGTGTGTATGTAACTAGTTCAGCTGAAATATATGAATAAAACTTCTCTCATAACTTTATTGGTTGTGTAACTTCTTGATACGACCTAGCCCCACGAATGAAAGGTTTCCCCTCTTGACACTCACATAGACATAGACATACAAAGAACAGCATGGAGATATTTGGATAACAGCAAAGCCCCTGTGTGGCGTGCGTATCCCAGGATGATGTATTGACGTGTCAGTGGGAAATATGAAGGAGTGGCAGCGGCGGGAGCTGACATCTCTCCACCGAAATGGGGGGATAAGAGCTTGACAAACGAGCTCCGCTGCACGATCACACAAAGACGCAACGCTCCACCATTCTGCCCACGTCTGATGCGGCCCTCCCTCCGGTGCTGGGGCGAGCAAAGTGACCCCCGGCAAACAGGTATACCAGCCGAGCCACCTGCGCACCTCTGAAACGCGGGCGCATGGGGGCTTTTAATGGATGGGAAGAGGGGAGGTTGCATAAATAGGATATCCAGACAGAAAGGTGAAAAGCAAAGCAATCCGCAAAGAGTGTGGGAGTTTTGACACCCACGAACACCGCCGACCCGCCCATTTACCTACAGCTATAGGCAGGAATAGGACGTGAAAATGTCAAGACAAAGGTGGTGACTGTGCGCCGGCAGCATATTTGTGAAGCAGCAGACAGGAATTGGATCAGGTGGCAACGGTGTAAGTGAAAAAACAAACAAGGCTCTGCACATAACAAGCGCAGAGAATGGTGGTCTGACAAGAGTAGGGGCACAAAACAAGGCACTTATGAAATCTCCCCTATGTGTCACCTTGACTATTGTGCGGCGGCATTTAGAGGATGGCTGCTTTTGGACAGCACTGACAAAAACTCAA
>JAPMNZ010923653.1:0-13827 GCA_029875035.1 Pomatoschistus microps
ACAAGGCAAACTGAGAGGGTGTGGACTCACCATCCCCATGCATGTGGAGAGAGCCACCGAGGAGTTGGCCCTTGCCCTCAGTGACCCCTGGTAAAAGCACAGGTCGCCCTGGTGGTAGGCCCTCAGGCTTTTAGTGCCATTCTTTCCCAGGACTTGTACGGTGAAGCCAGGTGCGATCAGGTTGTATGAGGCCTCCATCAGCTCCATGTGGAAATCCTGTCCCAGGCCGCTGAGCCGGAAGTGCACCTTGTGGCTGCTATCGGCCCGGGATGAATCTGTGTCTGGGCTCAGGGACCGGCTTCGCCTTCTCCTCTGATGGTGGGATACTTCATGGGAGATGTATGTGCCTTCATGGGTCACCTCATACGGTGAAACAATCTCATATTCTGGACATGGACACAGAGAAAATAACTGTCAATGGTAGCTTTAACTAGAAAAGCACTTGTAGAGATCTATCAAGAGTGATCGAGAACAACTGAAAATTCAAACTTTTGTTCCATGTCAGAGTTTGGAGCTTTACTGAAAGTTTTGCAATAATCCATCCATAATCTTGTAAATGAAGACAGTTAAGTTAAGACAGGCAGAGTGTCTGGTGATTCCATTACTCCCTGGCAGAGGAACCTATTGGCAACATTGTATTGCACTACATTAATAAGTGTCTACAGATATTCTTTTGATCTGAAATGGATTGTAATATTATACAAGTATTATAACTATAACAATAAATATATACAACACACAAACATGTGCTTAATATGTTAAAATATTGAATGGTATGCATGTCAATACTCTTTCTGTTGGACTTGACTTGGCCTTTCAATATAACCGCCACCAGCTCCATAAATTATCCCTGACCCAAGTCATACTTTGTGCTCAATGGGTCAAGGAAGAGTTACAAGAAAATTAGAGGTTATAGACCATTCAAGCACATCCCCTTCAGTAGAAAGTCAATCATGTTTGCCAGAATCGTTTAGTCTTTACTACAACTTGGCCTGAAAAACTGCTGGCCATAAAGGGAGCCATAGCAGGTCACAGGGCTGGTCTCTGTGGCCGTATAGAATGGTGTTTGGACCATAGAAAATAACAGTTCTGTCCTAAAAGGTCAAACCAAAGAGTAGCTGAGGTTTTGAGGCAACACCCAAATAGTTTTATTCCCAGAGATAATTGCAAAGTTGCATTTAACACCAATTGTGTATGAGACAAATCTTTTTTCTACTTTTTTTTTCTGCCAAATTGCTAATCGTAATGTTTATGTTAATAGATACGTACAAGGACAATGATACCAGCACTCAGTTATTGTCTATAACACTTTCAAACTAATGATGATTAAATATAGCACTGGGACACGTATTGGTGACTTCAGAGACGCAGAGTGACAGACAGTGTGTCATCACTTTGGATGTCTCGAGTTTGGCACTGACTAAATCCACGTTTAGCACCTTCGTCATGTCATATTCTATCAATGGATCTGTTACTTAAGTGCTCATGACAGCATGTGTTTAAATATGTTGCTCAATAATTGTATATTGTATGCACTTACAGCTGCACTCATTTCCACTCCAAAGCCAATAAACCCACAAATAAATAAAGCAGAGGAATGACAATTACAACTTTTGATACCAAATCCTATAAAGTTTTTATAGTAAAATCTTTAGAAATGGTTTCTTTGGAAATAATAACCCGAGTATGGCATTACATTTAAATTATCCCCATGAATAATGTCCTGAAGATTGGTTTGAACTTTTTTTATTAGGTTACTTTCCACCTCCATAAAGTTTTTGTGCTGTTGCTTTAAGACAGAAGTATTCCCATCCATCCAGCCTGTTTGTTCAATTCTAAGTTAAAACCCAGATGCAGTGACCCCTGTCCGGCAGCACACTAACACAGGGCACACACTTATCTTGTCTGCTGGACGGAGACAAGACCCTGCAGTGGTGAGTTTGTTGGTATAGTGGCTCCCGAAAGCCATTAGTCCTGGTGTCTAACCAGACAAGTGGCCTGACTTCAACCAAACAACAGATTCCTCGTGAACTCCCTCTTCGCCCACTTTACTAAAGCCATATGAAGACATTGACACAGTACAGCAATGATTGAACTCTTATAGTGATCTGATGGGAAACATCTGGGGGAATCCTTGTGTTTCTCTTCATTTTCATGTGCACAAAGAAATCTGCTTTTCGTTTAGTTTATTTGTTTATCTATCTGTTTTCCATTGTTACTCAAAAAGGGGTCTGTTGGGAATTCAGCCAAGACAGATGCTGAATCAGCAGTGTGTAAGACATTATAATGGTTGAATCAAGATGGCTACATAGATATTGTATTCTATGCAATTCATATTTTTGATGCATTGTTCTTAATTGAAAAATAAAAACGTATGGGACATATACGCTATACGTTAACTATAAAATGAACGTGCATTGCCTGTACTGTTTCAGGGTGCAGGTTGCCTCCTAGCGGTGAAGATAGGAAGTACAAGCAGAGATAGATGCTAGTCAGTAGGGTCAGAATTAACAGTTTTTGTCTTGTCTTTTACACTGGCGCCTTGACTACCATTTTACAACTTCATGTATCTGCTGACACACGTACCTGTGTGTTGAGGCAAATTGAAAGACTGCAGGAGCGTCGATGAGTCTCTGTGCCTCTCCACGCTGTCATCACCTTTACTTAAACGTGAGTTCTGTAAGCAGAGGAAATGTACACGGGATTAAGTTGTGTGCTGCCGACAACTTATAGGAAAGTGATCCTTAGACGCTGCAGTCGTGGCAAGTGATGACAACTTTGTGAACTTTGTGCATGTGCGTGCAGGAGCCTGGCAGGGGCCAAAGGATAAGTCACTTACTAGTCCGAGTGCACAAAAGCTTAGAAAAAGATGGAAAAATATCCGTAACCGGGCCATTTCTGCACGTTTCCCGATGCGTCTCCGAGCGTCAATAACGCAGTGCAGTCTTCAAGTTGTGAACGGGATAGATGCATCAATAATTTGTCAGTTGCGCGTCCTTTCATTCAGAAGCACAGACCACTGGATATCGCTCCAGCTGCACTTCTCTCCAGCGCCAAGACATTTTGGTTAATTCCCCGTGGATTAGATCGTGACAGCGTCTCTCTCTCTCTTTGTATCAATGCACACTTTGGCTTTGCACCTCTCTCCCTCGCTACCCAGTATCCCCACTAATTCCGAATGAAATCACGTGATAACGTGGCCGATTTTCCCCTTGTGGTAAAAGCTGAGTCTTATTGAGGGCATGGAGTCGCAGCGATGAGCCTGTTGCTTCAGGGGGGACGATAGTGAGGGGGTTTGGTGAATGCAGCCTTCAGCCAATCACGTCCGACACCTGCGGAAAGAGACAGGCCGAGGTGCGCACATGCGAAACATTATGTTAAAGCATCTTTCTCACATTCTGCCCTCAATGCAGCAGTTATGCATTTCTCCAGCATGTCTGGAAAAAAGTTTAAGTTTTTCCACACAGTATATATATATATTTTTTTTAAACATACGTTTGAAATAGCTATAGCTTTGTACAACTTTTGTTGCAACACTATGTAGTGCAACTCTAGTAGAATACACATTGGGTATCTAACTTTTTCTTTTCATAAAAATCAATGTTGTTTGTCCCCACAGAAACAGTCTTGTAAAAGCAAAATATTGTGAACAAATCAGACCACACTATGCTGTCTTTATGTACTTTGAAAACATGTTGATATCTGCATGAGGAAGAGAATCCTGTAGGTTATTGGCAATTGACGATTAACATCTCAACCTTCAATTAGCATCACCCTTGCAGGGGCTGTGAACATGGACAGTAGCCCAATGCTATAATTGCATTTGTTTAAATGTTGCTTAATAACCACAGAACAGCATGTTACATTCTGCATGGCAAAAGGAAGTATTCCTTTAAGATAACGGCAACTTCAAAAACAGTTAATTTAAGATTTACCTGCCCTGAACTACAAGTTGTAAGTCTTAAAATAGACTTGCCACTTCCCTCTTTGAAGTAATTTCAGGCTTCAGCTTAAACCAATGAGGTGAGTTGATGTTGTCTGTGTTCAGTACTTTCAAAGGGGAGAGGGAGAGAGCATTGTCCGAGTAAATGCACCTCAATTTCAAACACATTCACTGAATGTCTTCCAAATATGACCAAATCACAAGTATGTTGGGTTGGTGGAAATCAGTGGGGAAAATCATACCTGCTTGTGGCAATATTTTATAAAGTAAATAAGTAAGTAATCTTTATTTATATACCGCCTTTCACAGACCAGAGTCACAAAGCGGTTTATAAATGTTATTTTTTGGGCATTTGTTCTCTCACTCCACACAGAGATGGGAGCAGGGTCGCCAGTACAGGAGGTGCATGCCAAACCTATCGTACATATTTTTGGTAGGGGAAACCGGAGTACCTGGAGGACACCTACACAGACACAGGGAGAACATTCAAACTCCACTCAGAAAGGCCCTGGTCCGACCGGGATACGAACTCAGGACCTTCTTGCTGAGAGGCGAGAGTGCTATCCACTCAGCCACGATAAAGGCGATAATGGCGTATCTTTCTATAATTACACATGTGCATTCATAATTTGAAGGTGGTTGAGAAATTAGCTCTACATTGTCATGATCATTATTATTTAATTAAAAAAAAGACTATATTATAGTCTGAAATAGGGAATCAGACATGTGTAATCAAGTTCATAGTGAAATTTGACTTGTGACCCTTTACAAGGGAGCTGCTCTCCCTCAATGCTGCAGCTGCGCTGATAGGAAGGTTGCCAACATTTCTTAACTCACCAACAATCATTCATGCATGTACTGATCAGAGAAGAACCCAAAAGGGAATGTGTCTTTTTGATTTTTAGTCTTAGCTTGGAGAGAATAAATAATGGTTACAGACTTGTGGTGGCCCCATGAAGAACATGACATCAACCAGGGAACGCATAAGAAGTAAAAGAGTTCATATGAAGCAGTGCTGTGGTGATCATCACTTTAAAACCATCATAGGGCTGCGCAAACTTTATTTTTGTTCACAAAAAATCATCTATGTTTTCCCTTAAAAAATATTTTTGTAAACACAGCACTTTGTGGCAAAGGTGAGCAACCAATTGTCTTAATAGAATCTTAATAGAAAACATTTGAACTATTGCAAAGGGGCTGAACTCAGTCGGAAAGGGAAACTGTTGCACATTATTAAGCCTTCATGATTTACACTGGCACTATTTACACACTTGGGCTATATTCTCCCTTAATGTTAAAATACAGGAGAAGGACAAAAAACTCAGAAAGTTCAGAAAATGGAACATGACTCGGTCTCACATTCTTTAATTAGTGAAGCTCCTTTGAACCCAGGGGAGAGCAAGGTGCTCCAGGTGATCTGTTTTAACACGGTCTGCTTTACGTTACTTTAGTGCATTTGCATCTTTAGTGGTCATCCTGACACTGTCATGTTGTAGTGATGATGTTAGCAAAGACGGGCCGTGGGACAAACAAGTGGATGAGATTTAGGGCTAGAAGGTCCAAACACAACAGCTATTGGAGAAACAAAAAGATGGCAGATAAATTAGTCTGACCAACCAGCCACCACAAAAAATCGTTGATCACTAGATCCTTTTCATTATCAGGTGAAGGATGCGTTGCCTTTTTATCCCTGTTACAAGGCCTTGACAAAAAATTCCATTACACTTGTAACTTCAGTCATTAATACCATGTTGTGAATATGATCTTGTGTCATTCACACAAAAACCTTGTCATTTTGCGAAGTCAGGGTATTATCTTCAGGTGAACAAAGTGTCACATTACAATAAAACATTAAACTCTATCTGGATGATAAACTTGCCGTATAGTCCATTATAATTTCTTGCAGTGAAACACAAGCGCTAATCACTTCTTGCTGTTAGGGTCAAAAAAGCAAAAACAACATGAACAAAAATACAGAACAGTTCACTTGTAATCCACCCTCAATTTCAGATTCAGGGTGAAAAACTTCCGATTAAAGTTCTCCAAATGTGAAAGGAGGCAACTATAGTGACATCTTCAGGGTAGTTTCCCCATCACAGCATTATCTAATTACCTGTCCGTCAACAAAGCAAAGCGTGTGTGGTTATTGGCTGGCCGTCCCCTTTCTTGCAAGGGGATTTATGTGCAAGCGTGTCTTTCAGTGCAGGTTTAAGTTAGGCCGTGGACATGAGATCTACCACTGCCTGTGCGTCTATGAAGTCCACAGCAGCTGTAAAATTCCTTGGAGAGCATCACAGAGGGGGGCCAGAGGGAGCTGATGGGAGCTGACAGGGAGTGAGACGGAAAAGGGAGGAAGGTGGAGGTGATAGTTGAGCATGGGGCGGTGGATGTTGCCAACTTATTGGATGATTGAAGATATTGTTTTTTTTTGTAGGACTGTCGTGGTACCGCTGGAGAATACTGATGCCTCCATTTTCATTGATTTGAACCTTCCTGTATACCGGCACACATTGAAAATATCATCTCCTAAACTATTACAGATGGTGCACAAGTCTATACCTTTTGGCCCAGGCTGGACTCGAGGCCATTTATCAATCCCCAGGTCTCCACTGGAAAGTGTACAGTAAAGATGTACAGAACGTATGATGTGGCAAAGTAGAACTCAGGCAGTTGTTTTAGATTTGTCTGTGTTTTTCTGTTGGTTATAAGGTCCTACTTCAAGCATTCATGGTCTTGGTGTGGTGGAGAGATGTTGGTTCACATGGGGCCAAAAAGGCATTATTTGTGGATGTAAACCACTGTGTCCACAAGTCACTTAACATTACTTAATTCGTCACTTTAACTGGACTGTTAAAGTGACTAATTAAGTAAAGTTAAGTGTGAACGTGCCCAAATTAAAATCATGTAATTGTAACATGAAATAGCACATACATTTCAGATGCAAAGGTTTATTTGTATATCAATGTAATTATATTTTATCATTATATAAATTAAAAGGGGAAATGTGCTGTGAAATCGTGTGGTATTTTTGCAGTCTAACCCTTACATTAAGTCAATATGAGAAGCATTCAAGTCAATGCCACCAGTTTAAAATTCTTTCCAGCAAGTCATTGGAAACTTGCTCCCTGGCTTCAACTCAGTGACCCCAGTCCTTAGAGAAGCATTGATGTGGTCATAATGGCTTCACATAGTGTATACGTACACAACATGAATGAGTCGGAGTCAAGTGTTACAGTGAGGGGGGTCCAGCCTGCTCATGTGAAGACTTTGAAGTTCATGGCAGGACTCACAACCATCTGATTAGTTTTTATCACCATACATAACATAAATATGTATGTATAACACCATATGAATGGTCATAATGCTATTCATTCTCATGTCTCTTTTTTAAACACCAGAAAATCTCATCTTATTTCTGATGCTCACTTAATCAAACTTAACCTTAAATGTAATAATTTTTAAATATGATATTTTTAAATATCATAGCCCTATAGAAAACAGGTTGTAAAAAATACAAGATAAAAAGAGAGGCAGTGGAAAGTTGGCTAATCATTGTTGGTAGTTGGCTGTATTTGATCAGTGAGGTAGCAAAAACCTCAACAAAATGGCCAGTCATAGGGCACTCTGCAGGGGTAAGAACCTGCTGAAGTTCTTCACCTCTGTGTTGTGTAAACAGTTATTAAAAAAATCAAAAGCCTAGACTGGAAAGTCTAGACTTTTTTCTAATGCGATTTTTCATAATTGGAAAGTTCAACATTTCACAATTTTGAAAGAATGATAATGATAAAAGCTAGAGCAAAAGTAATACTCTACTTCAGAAAAGTGTTCATGGGGCAGATTTGCCATTATACAAGATAACAAGGAACAATTACAGTGGACATCTCTTGCAGGACATTCTGGAGAGCAGCTCGCGTGACTAATCAGGAGTGCCACATATTAACACATACATAGTAGTGGTCAATACTGCATTTTGGGGACAAAAGCCATGACTGATATTTTCCTGTTTCATAGTGAATAAAATCAAAATCAGATTCAACTCACCCCTCTCCATTTGCCAAGACCCTCTCACCTAGGAGTAATGGGTTACATTCCTGGGCCTGCTGACACTGAATCTGTCCTTGCTGTTTTCATCAGATGCTCGGATTTCCTTGCTGTCCAAAAATATAATTCTGATCAAGTTTCATTTTACTTTACATTTTATTACACAGTTCAGTTGTTTGGTGATAATAATATAAAATGAGTACAAACCATGGACTTTACTCAATTATGGAAAAGGTTTACATTGAAATCCCACTGTCACCATACATCCTTCAGTCTGGAGAGAAATTCCTCAGACCACCCAGGATCACAAACTCACAAGCTTCTTAGGACTTGAAGTACATTGCTTTGTACAGTTTTGAAGCCTGGACATTTTGACACCTGTGGCAAAATATCAGTGTTGGTTGAAAGATTTAGTGATAGTAGATTTTTAATGCATGTTTCGCCTCATAGGTTTGCTAAACACTACTTCATTATATGAAGGTGTGTGTATTAGAATAAATGCTTGAAAAATGTATGCCACTTTATATTTCAGTGTGAGAAAATGAGGATGGGAGCCATCATTACAGGTCAGTTCCTCTGTCAGCACGTGTCCACATCATGGACACAATATGGCACAAGTAAAGCTTTATTTTTCTTGTCAAGTTCAAAGGTCCTGAGATTCTAAGTTTCAGAAGTGTCAATGAACCTGAAAATGTTCATCTTAAAAGACTGCTAGATTATGTGTAAAAGTCCTAGTTTTTGAAGTTAAGTTGATTTAAAGCAATGTAATGTCAAGTTTTTTAATAATTAATTGGATAGATTACATAAAGACTTTAAAATCATTTTTAAAATCATGGTCTTTGATGATTGGAATTCCAATAATAAAACAGAAAAACAGTCTACATGGTTGCATTCTTTTACAAACATTATATACATTCATACTAATTACATCTTGCAGACACCCATTTTGTGACTAGTCAAGGGTTGCATATTGAATGTTTATGATCTCCACCGTGCAATTCATTCATAAACGACAAAAAACTATGAAAAATTATAATTAAGTGTTGGGTGAGATTTTACATTAAAGTATCTAGTATCACATGAGGGAGTGACAAAACCCACTAGTCTTTGAGCTTGGTGGGGAAACCCCTGCACAGCTCTCCATAACTGACACATGCTTGGCCCAGGAGGTGAAAATTGCAGGGAAAGATGTCTTCCATTTCGGCTATAAAACTTGTGAACAGCTGGCCATGGTGGCTCATACAAAGAGTCCTATAGATCCACAGGAGACTTCCTGAAGAGGCATAAAAATATAACCCACCATTGGATCTGTGCATCAGCAGTCCCACAGTGAACCATTTAGATGATATTACTCTCACTGTGCAAGACCAACTTCTTCTCTATACAAATTATTTTTTTGGAAAGGACTGGTCGAAATGCATTTTCATATAAATATTATACTAAACATCAAAGTTGGGGTATTTCATTGTAAAACCACAACAATGTAGAAATCCATCTAACTAGATCCCAGTAAATGCATTCTTTGGCTTCTGTCATGTCTTTAGATCAGCTTTTTCAGACTGAAAGTGAAACAGAGAGGACTACCCTCACCCAATTAATTCCCAAAGCGTCAAATAGTGTTTCACAGGGATCTTTATTACAATTATCTGAACGTCTTCTCACAGCTCGGACTTAACAGGCAAAATCAAAGCGTTCTCTTAATGGGGCTTACAGCTGCCAAAAAGATGATAGCCACAAAGTGGAAGTCCCGTAACTCACTATCTCAAAGTCACTCTTCAGGTAATGATCTTTATCGCCATTGTTTCGATCACTTGGAGATGCCCATAGCACAAAGATAAGATAAGATGTGCTTTATTTATCCACAAATACTCAATTTACTCAACTCAAACATAATTAAAGTGTTGTTCGGCTTTCATACACATGCACAAGTCGTTTATTCACGGAATCATCTTTCTCTTTCAAACTTCAGAGGGAGCTAACACCGCGGTGCGATGACGTGGCACCACTTTGATGACACCGAGCTGGTGAAGGCCGCCTCCAGGCGGCGCTCAGCAGTGATTGACCGGGAGAATACAAAACAGACACCCTCACGTATGTGACAGATCGCCACTTAGTGGTGAAATATTTTTCATTTTCTTTTTGTGTTTTCGTTGATATTTGTGTCCTGGACCTAAATGGAATAAAGAAAGTCGTTAACAAAAAGCCTGTTGTGTTCTGATTTGTCCACACAATATATATTTTACGGGACACTTTCTGTGCGGGGAAACACAATGTATCATGCAAGACCCCATCTTTATTATATTCAACATTGTATCAATCTATCTAAAGATATGAATCATTTATTTTACATTTACCATTTACTTGCAGGTTGCTTGCCTTAAAAAAGAGGTTTTTCTTGACACTTTGATCACAAATCCAAATGTTATGCACTAATTATGCCAAATCAACAATTCAGTGGTTGCTTAACCACTAACCCCGACCCAAGAAATTTGATCATGGATAATTTGGGAAAGATGTTCTATTATTCTATTTTCATTCAAACTATACAATGCTTCTTCCTCCTTGCTTGCTTTTGTTGTCAGTGAGGCTAATATTGTTCATGGAAGTGCTACTGAAGCTTTTCTATACCCTCACTATTTCAATATAAAAGAATAGACCAACAAGTTTAACCTGGAAAACCTTGTTTTCACACAACACTGTCTTACCAACTCAAGTTTTGTAAAATGTACAGTTTAACAACTGTGGAGCACCTGTTTTTTATATTTAGGCAAAGCAAGTTTATTTGTATAGCACAATTCATACACAAGGCAACTCAAAGTGCTGAACAAAACAAGATAGAAACAATCATACAAGGCATTCAAATAAATAAATAATCTCAGCACATAAAAAAGAAAGATACAAATATGAAAGTTGTATGCACAGCTAAACAGAACTGTTTTTAACCTGGATTTAAACATTGTCTGAGACCACCCTAAGGGGATATCTCAGCTTTGATGTAAAGCACTTTGAAGGGTAAAAAGAAAAAGGAAATCTGCAAATGTATTAACCACAACTAATCATCTATTTTTCTTGTGCAGCCATATAACTTCACTTGTCACTTCAGGCTATGTTCTACCATTTGATAAAAGACAGAAAGTATTACCAATAATTTTCAATTAACACCAGTATAACAGGAGTTCCATTCAATAAGTTTTCATTCATTCGGATGTGTGTGGCCTACAGTATGTGCACTGGCTGTCAGATTTTGTGAAGCTTGTCATATATGTGTGAATAAACAACAAGTATGTTCATGCATGGACCTGCACCATACAAGCTGCCTACAATACAGACACTAAGGTTCACATATTTCTGACAGCGAGTGGGTGAAAGAGCGACCTGTGTGGGGCCGGTGCCAACTTTGATCAAGACAAGTGGCTGAATGTGACACTTTGACACAAGTTCACACTCCCCCTCAGAGCGAACAATGCCAAAACTAACACTAAACATGACTCTGGCCTGACACACTACACAAAGCTTATATACTGAAGCTTTCTTCTCTGCCATTCTTATTCTACTAGTAGTTGACAATTCAGGTGATAAAATAGAACATAAATACAAATGAAATACAACATATAGAGAGTGTGCATGAGCAAGGTCATCGAATTGAACATAGATGTAATACTGTAAACAATACATAATGGACTAATGGAATAATGGAGGGATAGTAGAGTACTGGTACATGAGTAAGACAAATGTCTCCCTCTAGTGGGAAGTAGCTGCAAATGACCGTCATACACACCCCTACTTTTTATAAGACTGCTAGAGTACATGGATGACACAAGTATGACCAGAGGTTCAGGAAATAAACACAAATTACCCAAAGTTGGGGTACCTAAATTTTTTTTTTTCATAAATAATAAATTGTGTTTGTCCCAACAGTATAGGTCTATTTTATGAACAAATCAAACTACACTGTTTTTATTTTAGAATACATGTTATCTTTTGAGAAAAATCCTGGTGAGTCACTATTTGACAATTTGGGCTCAGAATTGATTGGCTGAGTTAGGGTAGTGCTCTATTTTTGCTCTTAATTAATTTTTTGGTTTGGTTTTAAAATTAGCTACCCCAGCTTTAAATAAATATAAATCGTATTTAGTGTCAACCACTGGACCGATCAGATCATCTGTCTGTAATGTTTGACAGTGCTGAAGCAACTGTAAGTGGCTTGTATTGTATTTTAACATACAATACCATTTTGTGGCTACATTGTGGAAAGCATCCCTTTTTGACTATACTTGAGTTTCTCAATCAATTAGTGGTACTCTCTTTGACCTGGATCAATAACCATCACTGAGAGGTGAAGATAAAAGAGACCAGTGAGATCATCTCCTGTAGTCTCACAAGGGAGGATGGAGACGCTTGTTCTTGTGTTCACATTTACATTGATTTTGTTTATTCAACTCTTTCTTTGGATTTGGAAAGACTTCATTAGTAAGAACATAGCACACATCAAAATTACAATCTAAATCTAAAGAGAAAAAGCTAATTATAATATATGGTTATTAGTCCCGCTGTGGGTATTCAACACATATCATTTATTACAGGGACAGTGCAGTTAAATGTTGAGTTTCATTCTACAAATACAACAAACTTATTTCAAACACCAAGAAAAATGGTACATGAGGATACATTTCAGTCCATCTGAATATAATCCCATGTCAGCATAAGCACAGCTGTTCTGTGATAGCCTCAGAGGTTTGATAAGAGAATATTGGTCACTCCAAGGACCTTGACATTTGTGCATCACTTTTTGGTGTTTTTTTTTTGCTTAAAATTAAGCAAAATTGTCCGTGTGTTTGTGGTCATGACGAGGTCACAAAGTGGAAACATTCATGAGGTATGAATAATCCTTAAGCTACTGTATCCAAACAATATTTTCACTGCCATCAATGGGTATTGTATGCAGATAGATGATGTAAAAACAAAGCAACATTTAAAACAAGAAAAACAGTGCTGGCTGTATATTAATAAAATGTGGAAAAAGTGAAGTAAGCATTAAGAACTAAGCACTTATGACGACGCGTTCCAAAGACAACAATATGATAACATAACTTTAATAATAATAGTTTTCTAAATTTGATAGACTGCAAGAGACTTGGATAGGGTAGATGGGCGGGTAAATCGCTTACGACTTATATTGTCATAACGATAGCCTCTGCTACTCAGGGGCACCAAGAAATCCCTTAATTCCTGGGGCATTATGCGCTGCAGTCCCTTTCATGTCCTCGGAGTGGGTGATAGTGGATGGAGATATGGGGGTTGGTTGTGGAAATTCTAATGTGTCTGTTGCTATGAAAAAATATGCACATACGTTTAGCATTTAGATTCTGGAAGGGCAGAACAGAAGAGATGGGCACATGTCAGCTCTCCGCATTGTGACTGTGTTTTTAGTGTCAGGCAAATCTTTGTATTTATGCCAATGTGAAAAGGCCACTCATAAATGGTTGACTCTTTTCAAAGCGTTATGTCTTAGGCCTGCCATTACTACATATAATTGAATTACTTCAGAGGCAAGTGTTACATATAGACATCTATGGGTGCTTTGGAGAGAGGGTGATCTCTTTTCTAAAAAAGGTTTTCAGGCTTCACGAAGCAATACTTTCCATTTAAATAATTCATGTAAAAAGAAAACAATCCACATATGATGACTGTATTGTACTAATTCAAAACAATAACAATTATTTACAGTACATGAAATATAATTCCAATTGTGAGGTTTGATTCATGAAGCATATAGCCTATTGTCATGGAATTATTCATGTTCTGACTTGACCTGATGGAGTTTTAAAAAAAGTAAAAAAATC
>JAPMNZ010923679.1:0-10402 GCA_029875035.1 Pomatoschistus microps
GTCCACAGGAGCTGAGATCTTTCAGCGGGGGCTTCGGGCAAGGTGGGGTTAAGTGTCCTGCCCAAGGACACAACGACAGCAGTCATCAGTTGGAGTCGTGAAGTAGGTCTTTCCGTGGGTTCGAACCCACGACCTTCAGGCCCAAAGGCCAATGCTCTACCAACTGAGCTACTCTCGCCCATTTTGTAATTTACATATTTAAATTCAATCCCATAACATTTTTTTGTACAGTCCTAAATCACAACAGCAGTTGTTATGGAGGACTTTACAGCAATTACTCAGAAAAAGATTCAAACCGTTCAAACACAAGAAATGCAATAATATGTCATATATTCGTCCACATATAGGCCACACTTAAACATAAGCAGCGGGTTTTCATGCAATAATAAAGATGTAACCTTTATCCGTTCCCTAGGTGGAAATACTTCAGTTTCTAAACCAAGAGCTGATCCCTTCTTCCTGTTCTCCGGCAGAGCTCTAACAAAATAAAATAAATACATTAGCCGCATCACTTAATAAGCCAATGTTTTAAACAACTTGAAAATTGTCTTTTAACACTGCAAGCTTGTTCTGTTTGTCTATATTTCTTATTGCAAAAGAGCAGACAGACATACACCTTGTTTTTTTATTCATCTAAAGATATAGATATTGTTTCATTCTTACAGAGTTATGCTATAAACAATATTCACTTCTCCATCCTGTAAGCTGTGATAACAAATAAATGATCTCTTGACTTCAATGTTAATCCTATAGCCACTAAAATTGTGTTAAAGCAAAGGTCCACGTACAAAACCGCATGATAACCCCTGCCTCCTCGCGTTTGCCAATGTCTTTGTAAAAAACAAAACAAAACCAAAACAGCCTTTTCTATACATTGCGTGACGTTGGCGATCGATGTGGCAGCGTACACTCCCGACTCGTAAACGCCCGTCAATACTGCAGTGGCTCAACGGACGCGTCGGAAAGATCATTAAGACAAGTCCGACCGTGCCATTTGTCGAGCCTGCTGTAAAAACATGGTGTGTGAGGCCAGGCTTGTAAAAAGGATGAACAAAAACAAGTCTTTAGCAGACCTCTCCAAAGCACCTGTTGAGGGGTGACTAAGTACCCCGTCTTATTGTGCACCAGCTTGTGTTGTTTAGTCATTCTAAAGTCGGAGTCTTTTCTACTACACAAACAAGCACCACTAACTTTTGGATTTCATAATCACGAGGAAAGGGGAGATGCTCTCGGCCTCCTTTACTCTCGGCCGCATTTCCCAAAACAGCGAAAAACTGAAATTTAAGTGTTATTCCTACTTCCTTTTTTTTCAGTCCGTCAAATTTCCCTTTGGAGCCCGTCTCTTGGATCGCATCAAGCCACAAATCTGGCAGCGGTGATGTTTTCGCAAGCACAACCCAGAGAAAATGTCTATCCCAGTTTAAAGTGTATGAGGAATTCCGGGGTTGGGAAGCAGGGAATGCAATAAAACGGATAAAAAAAGGGGACGTTTTGATTTTACACAAAAGCGTCAAAGAATGCCACAAAACCAGAGGAGACATATAAAAGAACAAATAGATCACAGACGCTGTTCGTGGGATGACAAGAAAGAGAGGAATGCATTGTCAGAATGGAAAAAATATGTAAGCGGTGGTATTGCTTGCGTCGTAATGAAAAATCTGAGGTTTTAATAATCTGGTCTTTGAGAATGCGTTACATTAGACACTGAGGGGCTCCTCGTTGAGCTAGCTAAAACTGAAACATTTGCACATTGGGTATGGCATCACTTAACTCCTTTGTTCAACACAGATGAAAAATGGTTTAAATACACTGCAGATTAATATAACAAAATCCCCTGAGCTGGGAACGCGGCCAATGCTCCTTCAATTGGCAACCATTGTACTTAAGGCTGTCTGTTCGCAAGACCTATGACAACAGCACTTAAAACATGAAGCCAGAAACAAGAAGCAAGTGTGAAATAGGTTGGTGTGTGATGAAATTAATAATAGATTGTTTATTTCTTCTATGGATAATAACTCTGACCTGACACGAAGTGAGAAGGTAACAATGAGACCAGTCTTGCGTTGCATTTGAGACGCGAAAACATGATTTATGCACTAGTTCTCTGAGAAATATATATGTATACACAAATTAAGAATGACATTAATGCATTGACTTTATAGAGTGATTTTATGGACACACAAAGACAGACAAACTCCTGCTTTAGCCACAGCTGCCGCTTCTGACCACCACCATCAGTCACTCACATTCACCAGACTAATTCTAGGAAATGTGGATGAAGTGTCTTGCCAAAGGATACAGCAGTAGTTTGGCTCTTTATTTGTTTATTTTATTTATTTATTCATTAATTTCAATTGTGGCCATGACAATACTTGCAGAAAGAAGAAATAAATCTTGTACAAATTAAATAAAAAATAACATATGCCCGAGCCGAGCTGTATGTATGATATGTGTTTTTATTATTTTTATTATGAATCTATTTAGGACACAATACAACACGGTCCATAGTTAAAAAACAATATCCAATAAACACAGTATATTGTATAGTTATTTTCTAATTTTTCTATTAATTCATTTCATACAATTTCACTGTTGTTGCTTTTATTGTTTTTCTTAAACATGTGGATGTTTGCGCACATTTTTATTTCATATTCGAGTTGATTCCATAATTTTGAGCTATTCCCATGTGTCTCTGGGTGGTTCAGGCAAAAGGCCAGCCATACAGCCACAGCCGTCACACTGTGGTTCCTGGTGTTCCCAGAGGTCTCCCATCACAGTACTAACCAGGCCCTGTCATGCTTAGCTTCTGAGGGTGGTATTTAAACACCAAACACATTTTTTAAAACACATTATAGATAGATACATAGATACATTTAATTGCAGAACTGAAAAAAAACGTAATTGCGTTCTCACTGCATCTCCACAAACCTGCGTGGCTCGTACCCAACTGCCTTCTCCGATGATATGTAAGTTGTAAAAGTCCACATTTTGGAAAGATTGTCCTTCAGGTTACAGCTTAATCAATGAGATCACACAGATGCTTTTCCACCACGCACTAAAAAGGTATGTGCTTTCAAACTTGTGGAATTCAGCCGTTCACCATATTTGTATTTGCTGACATTTTTGTGTGTAAAATTCCATAAACTGCAATAACTAAGCTGAAGAAATGGTAAAGAACAGCCCAAAAATCAGGCAAAACCGTTTTACACTTTGGGTTGTTTGCCCCTGGTTAACAAGTGGCCCTCTTACTTAAAAGTTTGGACACCCCTGATGTATGGAATGAAGAAATACAACATAGTTTTTGCTCTAAAGTGTAAAGCATGAGTGTAAAGTACGTGTAAAGAGCGTCTTGTGCTTTTGTCTGAGATGAGATTCTGTCGCCCGTTTAACAACTCAAATGCTAAGTAGCCAACGACCTTTGCTGGACTCTCTTCAAAGTGCTTCATTGAGTGCATTACTATTTTCGCCAGCTTTCGGACGCCACTGAAAATAGTGTGACCCATAAATGCACTCCGAGATCTCAATTTACATACAGTGCGTGTTGCTTTTACAATGTAACATATCAACATAAAGAAGAATGATACAAGTGGTACAGTGGCAAATTATGCAAAGAATAATACAAGAAAATAGCTCTCACAATGAAACAAACTTGCGATTGTGATATGACCAAACCATTGAGAATGATTTTACCCATCCCCGTGTATATAGGCTGGAATGGTCAAAGAGTGAAAATATCCCCAAACAATAAAGTATATCCAAAGCAGTTGAAAACATTTGCATTCACGTAATACTAATGTTGTTTTATGTAATTGCAGATCACATAGTGGCACGGTGGAGGAGAGGATAGCGCTCTCGCTTCTCATCAAGAAGGTCCTGGGTTCGAATCCTGGGCGGAACAGAACCTTTCTGAGTGGAGCTTGCATGTTCTCCACATGTCTGTATAGGGTTCCTCTGGGTTCCCCTACCACAAAAAACGTGAACAATAGGTATACAATGTAATACGTATAGCCATTGCAGTAGCCACAGCTGACCTGGGGTAGACTGATAAAGGGCGAGGCAACCAATCTGCATCTGTAAAACACTCTGGAGGTGTTTGACTGTTGTGTATTTTATTGTGTTGTTTGAACTTGAATATTGTAACCTGCTGCTGAGTTAAGTGTGATCCCTGACTCACTTTGTGTTTGTGTAAAGTCTGTGTGTTCTTCTCGGAGATTCTGCTGCCAATTAATTGCTCTCTGGGATTTTTATAAACAATAAAAAACGTCATAGTCATACAAGTCACACACATTCTAATTTGTGAAGTGTTTTGTAAAAAGGAACTTCCAGTAAGCCGCATTAGCTTAAAGGCGCTTAGGCATGGCAAGGTGAGTTTATTTGTATGGCGCAGTGCATACTCAAGGCAACTCAAAGTGCTGGACAAAACAAGATAGAAAGATAGCATTAAAATAATCACAGTATAAAAAAAATAAAAATAAAGATACATCCCTTCAGTTGTATGCACAGCTAAACAAAACAGTTTTTAACCTGGATTTGCACATTGTCAGAGAAGAAGCCTGTCTCACATTTTAAGGAAGACTGTTACAGATTTTAGCTGCGTGAATCTGAAATGCAGCCTCCCCAACCTACTGGAGCTTATAGGATCGTGAAAGTTTTCTGAATCTGAATCAGTTCCATTGGCTCCTCCAACCTCCACTTTCGCACGCACACACACACGCACACACACACACACACAGACACACACTAGATTCAAACAAAGTGGAAACCAACCTAGGGACTCAACAGCTGCAGTTTGGCAACGCTGTAAGAAGTTCCCCTAGGTCTCCCATCACAGTTCTACCTGGGCCTGCTGTTCTTAACCCTTGACAGGTAAGCAGCCAACAACCTTTGCTTGACACTCTCCAAAGTAAAAGTGCTTTATTGAGTGCATCACTATTTCCACCTGCTTTCCAATCAGTAGTTGAAGTTTGTATATTTTTCCCCAGTTTCTCTTGACAATCATTTTTTTGAGTGGCACTGCCAAACTATTAAAATTCAATTTCCGCTTTCTACCCGTTACTCGCCATAATCAGAGTCGTCTCACGTAACACTGGTGCAATCTTCCAACACGGATCCAATCTTTAAATGGGGAGCACTTTGCACCCTGCCTTGTAAATTCCTCTCCTAAAGTCATTTCAGAGCTGCGGAAAATACAGAGACCACCATGTATTGGAACATACCTTGCATCCCAAACTCGACAGGTTGTTCCCTCTTGCTCCTCACCCCCCTCACCCTCCTCTTCCTCCCCCTCCCCTCCAGCCCAGAATAGCACTTTGCGATTGGGCTGAGGTAGGCGAGACCACCCTAGTGTTTTATTGCACCTACTGTGAGGGGGGGGCTGCACTGTAAACACTCAGTGGCAAATGTCATCGCAGGGACGGTGAACAACTCTTCATTTGAACTGTGTTTTTGAGTGTGATTCTCTTATCTTTCTCAGTAAGTATAATGATAAAAAACACATTGAGCCATTGACCCATAAGGGACAGATGACCAAAGTCCAAAAATGTCATTGAATGTCGAGTGTCTTGGATCATCACCACTGTCCTTAAAACAGTGGAAGAAAATGAGAAACCTCGGGAAGCCCACATAGAGGGTGGGATCCAAGACGGACGGGCTATAGATCCAAGACCATTTAGACTTGCTTTCTGTTATCAAGGCACACATTTTAATCTATCCCTGTAGGGCAATTTGTCCTCTGCATTTGAGGCATCCTGCAAAGATCTCTGTCAGGAGCAGCTCCTAAAACCCACATATCACAACATGGAACCATCAACATCTCGCCTCAAATTGCATTGAAAGTGTCATCCGTGTCTTCATTTGTTTGTATTTCAACTCTTACAGCAATTTAAAGTTTAGATTTTTAAACAGGTTTGCATTACACCAACGTAACACCTGGCTGATCGCATCATGTCCGACCCCTCTCACCCCGCACATGGACTATTCCAACCACTCCCCTCAGGCAGGAGACACCTGCCCCCCTGGACCAGAACCTCCCACCATAAGAATAGTTTCTTCTTCTCTGCAGATGAACACAAAACACTTCATAAATCATCACTGATCTTTCCCCTTTATGACCGTCACATTATGCTACTGTCACTTTACAGAACTTCTAAGTGTCTAGTGTACACCTAATGCACATGTATTTAGTAGTATATTTAATACATTTTATGTTGATTTTTATTTTATGGATGCGTTATTCATTCATCTACTTTTTTGTTGTTGTATCGAGTCTGTGACTTCTTGTTACTCACATGGCGTTGTATCCTTTTTGATATTTGTACCTATAATCCAGAATGTTTACATTTGTCAACACATATGTTCATTGATGTGTAATGTCGCTATCTAATGGTTGAGAAAGATCATTAGATGTATTGTACTATAGAAAATTCCTTTAAGAAAATAAACGTGTTACAAAACATCTCTTTCTATTTTAACACACCCTAAAAGCCAGTGCAATGTCTGAAAAATCTGCTCTGTTCAAGTGCATTCAAGCTTTTTTTAATCTATTGACTGTTTACCCTCTGGTGAGCTGCCAATGAAACAGAAATTACGGTGTTAATAACCATTATTAACATCTCCCAGACCTATGGCCTGCTGACCCCTGGGGTTCCACAGGGCTGTCTCCTTGGTCCGGTGCTATTCTCTACTCTGCTAGGTTCAGTGCATGCCAAACATATAATTTTACTTTTATGCGCTCAATTTATTGGTGATTTATCATCGGTCAGACATACTTGACACCCCACGCAACTGCTTGAAGGACAGAGAGCACTGTTTTTGTTGCCTTTTTATACATTTTCCAAAAAAAGTGAGTGGCAATACGTTCTGCTCAGACACTTAATCACTTCAAACTTGCACGACGCACAAGGACAAAAGCAAACAGAAGCAAACAAAGGAATATATTTTGCACATAATACATTCTTTCTTCCCTAGAGTTTTAGACAAGGTCAGCACAAGATAAGAAAAGTTTGAATATCCCTTGTTGGTTACGATATAGCGTTTTCAACCTTTTTCAAAGCGCTTTTCACCAATCACCATTCACACCATGCTTTCACCACTGCGCACAGGGATAAGCATTCATCTTTGGCTGCTGTGCTAATGATGTTTATGTCGAGAGTAGGATTTGACCTGAAATGCCTTTTGACCAGAGGGCGCAGCTTCAAACAAGGATAAAGTACAATATTGTGACGCAGAGTTCACAAACTGGAGATGAAATAAAATGCAGTAAAAATATGTAATAACTGAAATTGTGATAAATAACTAATAAGAGGGATACATACATATAACAAAGCAAATTAACTATAATGAGTATATAATTATTAAAAAGGTTCCATAATATATACATAGACCAATATGCAGGCACAAGTTTTCAAGGAAAAAAAGAGTAATAGTTAACAGTGTCCAAATTAATTGCATTTGATCCCCAGCTAACTGCCCATATTTACTCAATCTATAATCAATTAATCATAGCATATATTTAAAACATGCATTTAAAATATCTGTGTTTATGTGGATCAGAAAATGTGAAATGTTTAGTGGATTATTTTGTAATGTTTTCCCTTTCCTTGGCAGCTAATACTTTACATCACACTTATTTAAAATACCACAATGCTCCATTACAGATGCTACTGCTTACAATAATCTTGTGCATAAAAATTATGATAATAATCATATTCTCCACAATCTTAAGGAGTTAAAAATAAGTAAAGTAACTTTAAAACAAAGTAAGTAAGTGTTTATTTCAATCTTATATTTTCATACAGCAGAACAAAACAAGCAAGATACAGACATTCAATTTGGAAAAATACAGTTTGAAAAGAGGTTGAACAAAACTAATGCTATCCCTCTGGTATTGGCTTGTCAGATAAGTTACACAATATGGTGCAAACTTATCCATCTTCATTCTTCACTCTGGGGTTTTTTCTTATCCAAAACTACTCTGGCGGAGTCTTGTTTCCATGGAGACTGTAAAGTTTTAAACCATTTGGTCAACCATTCCAGGCACAACAGTTGCATCTCCAGTGGGGATCGCAGGTTCTGAACTATAACCACATTTTCAGTTTTAAGAATCGTGAATCTGAATCATGCTACATGTTTAGCTACTGAAAAATCATAGCGAACTGGGAAAAATATCATCACAATTCTTTTAGATCCTTTGAAGTCTCTCTCCAATCTTTGTGAAGCAGAATTCACTATTTGATTGTCACCCCACTGAGACAGAACTTGTGCTGGGTTTAGACATTTTAGGGTTAGTTTTACCATAAAACTGATGATCTGTTGCAATAGTGCGATGAAAGGAATATGCACATCTCGTGCGACTGGTTTTCGGTAATAGTTTTGGCATTTGCAACTTCAGCCCAGTTGGTCTGTAAAATAGAACAGAAATATAAAATAAAAAATAATTTTAAAAAGAAAATACCAATGACTGAAGTACCAACAACTCTGTAAAACAGTCATCTTTAATTATCTTTATATAGCACATTACACAGGCTAAGGTCACACAATGCCCTTTAGTATTTGTGGTAATTCATACGGCCGGCACACAGGACTCCCGACCATAAGGGCTGGGTTTTCTTCAGAGCTGCTGATATGATATTTGTATATATATTAATGATAGGATATGATATGTATAAATACAGGAAACTTTCAGTTCAATATGTTTCAACACAATATATCACAAAACAATTCGATGCAGTTAAAAAAAAGAATTGGCCTTGTATCTAAAACAGCACAACTATTATATCAAATTAAATCATTTGAAAAAGAATACATATGATAAACATATTACTAAAATAAAACTCAATGTTGTTGTATAAAAAAGTCTCATATTCACCCACCTAGCATCACCATTTGTTCACTCTCTCACTCTCATCAAAAGGACATGTTTTTAGTCGCAAGGAAAACCTTACGACTAAAAAGTACCGAGAGGAAACTTACAACGACACGGGGAGAACATGCAAAGTCCCCTCAAGAACAGGGATCAAACCTAGGACCTGCTCGCTGCGAAACACAAGCAGCAACAGTTCTGCCGCCGTGCCGCCCTGCTCCGGAGGCAGAGTTAATAATCATATGGATATCCTGTGAAACCTACTTTGCATGCAGCTGGACAGAACCCTGTGGCCTCGCGAATATTAATAATGAAAATGAACCTTCTTTGACGTCTACTATTACTATTCACATTTACAGTTAAATATGAATTATAACCTTTAAAAAATCACGATCCACACACCGACCAGCGCCAGCAGCCCCGTCTCACCCTTTTGTCCACGAGTGCTATGCTTTCCGTGATGATCCCATATTATTCCGCACCACTCGTGTTAATGAAGACCGGCGTAATTAGGCACTTAAATGCGCTGATGAGATGTACTCTGGGCGAAAAACAACATCAGTGACTCAGTTCTATTCAAGTACTGACACAGATAGAATCACAAGCCGTCCTCCTTCTGACGGAATAATCAGATCGTAGGACGCGCTGATTGTTCCAAACATCCAGGCTCTTCACCGCTGTCTCTCTTTGTCCCTTCCACCCCTAAAAGCTAGTGTTTTACGGGCCCCTGATTCAAATCGAGTTGCAATGAGGCTTCAAAAGGTCGGCCGTAATTAGAAGCACACGTTGACGGCGAGTTGCACAAAGGGGTGAAATTGGGTCCAGACCGAGCGGAGCGGTGTTGGAGGTTGTAATCCGCAGCAGACTCCACACACGAGAGGGTATACAAAGAGGGATCCAGACACGGACTTTTTGGATCCGGAAAACATTCAGGGATGTAAACGCCGGCGAAAGGTCACGCACTATCAACGATGGCCTTTCGAGATGCATAAACAAACACGCTCGCAATGGCCCGCTGACAATTAGAGAGCAGTGGGAAATAGATAGATGTGTTGAGTCGTTTCGATTGTTGAATGTGACAATATAACAGTATAACTCAGAGCGAATGACTTACTACCATATTCTTGCACTATAATGTAGCACGGATTGTCTACAACTCAATTCAGTTCAATGTATTCTTGTACAGCCCTAAATCACAACTGTAGTTATCACAGAGGACTTTGCAAAACCGGTGAAAGATCAGAGAATCAAAAGAAATGCAATGATAGAAAACACATTGGTATTGGTCCATAAGGAGCAGATGACCAATGTCTATAAATGTTGTTAAATGTCCAGAAATGTTGTTCAATGTTGAGCGTCCTGGATCATCACCACTGTCCTTATATTATGTTATCGGCAAGGAAGAACTCTAAAACCCAGTGGGAAAAGGTGAGAAACCTCGGGGTGTCCCTCATTGAGTTGTCAGTTCAAGTGGTTAGAAAAGTGTGTGTTGTGGGGTTTTACAGCCTTAACCCATACAGCTGTTCATGCTGGTTATTTGTA
>JAPMNZ010923698.1:0-19748 GCA_029875035.1 Pomatoschistus microps
ATGCCATAGGATTGCATAGGCAGGAAGTGAACGGGCTGGAACTGCGTTAACAGGAAATGACGTCACGCCTCCCCGTGCATATAGCCCATAAACAGCTTCTATCTGCCAGCCACCCTGCTGCCCAACTAAAAAGGACAAAAAAACGACTAAAGTCATGATAAACCTTATAAAGTCATTAAAAGTGTCTTTCTTCTTTTTGAAAACAAAATACAGGAATTTGCTGAAGGGGATCTGTACATAGACGATGGTTATTCATTTCGGCACCAGGACATGAAGGCCTTCTGTCTGCGCAGGTTCAAGATGGACTCCGGTCTAATCAGCTCCCGGTGAGACAAACCCTGCAGTTATTCCTTTAAGACACTTTTGTTTATTTCAAAACATTTTTATCCAGTGCTTGGAGTGAAGAAGGATCATTTGACTCTGACACAGTTATACAGACAATTATTGTTATGGGGCTGAAAAGAAAACCATCCACTGTATTAGTTCAAGCTTCAGGTAAGAAAAGTTTCTAGCATTACATTGTACCTTATTGTGCATTATGATGACCAAGAAGCTTCATGGATTTAGTTTTTAGTTTATATTGTATGTAATGGAGCTCAATGGATATCTGGCATTGTGGACGGATTTTTTCCTTTAAAACTGGTGAATTTTACATTAATGAATTTCCCACTATATTATTTATTTATTTTGATACTGAACTTACAATATTTTATAGTAGTGTGACAACCCATTACCATTAATCCATCCATTTTCTACCCCTTTATCCATTTCTGGGTCAGGGGGGTGGCCAGAGATGCCACCCAGTGCACAGAGCACCAGCCCCTCACAACCCATCACAATAATCAAAAATCATATTTTTTATTTGTTTAACTAACCGCAAAAACAGGGCTGTGACTCTTGATGCACATTGGAGGAACTATACCAGTATGTCCTATTTGTAATGATAGTTTTTCAGTCGCATTCATTGCATAGTTTCCATCTCTTCAAAACATTATATATGTATATTATCTTCTTTCTATATATTGCACATGTATAATAATGGCAACTATTTTTGTTTTTATCTTTGCATGTTGTTTTGATATAATCAGTTTAAAAATGTAAAATGCTCTTTTTCATTGCTATCAACAGGTCAAGAGGAGAGAACTACATTTGAGTTTGACCAGAGTTATGTTTTGACCCTGAACAACCTGAACCTCGGAGTGGGGACAGACTGGGACATACAGATAGGTCCACACTGATGAATCAACAATGTGCCCCTACTTTATTTGAATTGAAATGAAATGAGTGATTATGAAGAACATTTGTTTAGTGTTCCGTGTCGTCCCTTGTGTGTGACCTGACCTTTTAAAGAGTTAACCCGTAAGAGTGGCACAAAGGGAAACACCTGGACACAACATTTGCCTTTGTCAAAGATACTAGAATAATAGAAGGAACTGTGATCATGTTTTTAAACAATTCGTTCTAAATTTATAAATATTTTTAACCTTTACAAATCATACATTTATAGTGTTTGATATTATGTAACAGCTGTGTGGACTTTTTAAAAGCTTGTATTTAGCCCTTAATGATTTTTTTCTCAATGAGCTTGTATCACAAATTGATTGCTACTTGATAATTATAGAATAAAAAATTAACTGAACTGCTTCATATGTGCACTATTATCTGCTTCATATGTGCACTATTATCTATCATATTAGACTTTTCAAGTAGTTTAAACACAAAAACTACAAATGGACAAATATTATTAGCTCCCCTATTACAACATATTGTCAATATTTGAGCATCAACCCAAAGATTTTAAATCCATGTTGTACAACAAGCCTGAAAAAGACTATAATTGTTAACTATTTTGGTAGTTGTAACCGTTTTGGTTGTGCTGAGGCTGCCGTTGTCTGAATACAAAAGGTTAAAATGGCCTGAATGCCTTCTGCTGATGTAGACCATACACTCTGCGCTCACAATGTCCATTGGTCATTGTGTCACCCAACAAAGATGGCACCTAACTCGCCTGTTACCCAATGAGAAGCCAACGTGTCCAGGGCTCGCTCCTGTGTGCGTTTGGCAGCGCAAAGGTGAATTGACGTGAATTTTAGAGCAATTTTGTGACGAAGAGGGGAGGGGTGAGCTCGCACAAAGGGAACAGCCAATCAGAAAATAGCTGTTTGGATTTATGCCAGGTTTTTAGGCTTGTATGACTTTAGTACAAGCTGCAAAAGTCAAAACATTGAGCGGCGACGAGATGCCCTATACGCCGTCCGGGTTCTTTTGCGACCGCCTCATCCGGGAGAGGGAGAGGCGAGATGGGGAAGGGTCACTCAACAAGCCCCTCAGGTTTAATGGACAGGATTACAACACTTTGAGACAGGAGTGTGTTCAGAGAAAAAGCCTGTTTGAGGATGAGTCTTTCCCGGCCACCGTGGAGTCTCTGGGCTTCAAGGAGCTCGGACATAAATCCACCAAAGTCAAGAACATCGTCTGGAAGCGCCCCAAGGTACAGCGGCGTAGGAGAGTGGAGTTGAATCAAAACTAAAAACGGTTGGACTATGTGATGTTTTCAACTGGAGGATGAATGTTGGCATATGTTGGATTGTATGAAGACACTTATGGGATTACAGGCTGGATATGTTGTGTGTATGCAAAAAATACAGAAATGAGTGGAAATGATGGATCTAAAAATACGTGTAATTGTTTTTCGCTTTTCTAGGAAATTTGTGAAAATCCCCAGTTCATTGTTGGAGGAGCCAGCAGGACTGACATCTGTCAAGGAGATCTGGGCAAGTCTTTGATGTTTCGCATTCACTGCTTCAGAGTGGTTTTAGTTTTAGTTTAGTAATAGCACCATGTTTTTTCTCATGTTAATGTCTCAAGAGTTCAAAAGAAATCTGATTTTTTATTTATGTTGACAGTATAGAGGTAATATTTGGTGCTGTACTAAATATACCCATCATTTCTGTATAATCTATGGTTTGTTAGCTGTGGCAGGTGGTGGTTGACAGTACAGCTGAATATTCCATACTTCTCTCTTGGTCACATGGCTTTGAGCGGCTGAGGCCTCCTACATTGTGCTTAGACTATGGGAAGGGAATCCAACAGCAGCACTTCTCATTGTTGTTCCGAACCAGCCCCAAATAAAAGGAACTGTTCAGTGTTGGGGAAAAAACATTGTTTCAGTCACATGTACAATGGATCTGAATGTAATGAGCGAGTGAATGAATGGTGAAGGTCGGAGGCTTCGATGTGCTAGTGTGTTCAGCGTCTCGCTTGTCATCACTGTGTGGATGTCATGCTCCACACGGTGTATCTGTGTTCCATAACACTGAAACGCACTTTGTGTGACCTTGATCTGTGAAGTCTGCTATATTCATTAAGATTACTTACTTAGATTGGCATTTACAAAAGTTGTATTAACCTATATACCTAAATAAACACATTATAAGCACATTATCATAAAGCTCTCCCCGCACATTTCCATGTTTCACAACTATGACATTAATCTATGAGTAGCTTGGCTAAACTGTCATTTCTCTAAATTGTATCTAAGTGGATAAGATATCGATATCATCATCAAACTTTATGACAGACTCATGGTCCAGGATAAGACGAAAATATAGAGCAAACAGCCAACATTCGTGCTTACTTTGTGACACATGAGCGCAGAACAGTTTGAATATGAGGCACAGACATGAGAATATAAAATATCAAAAAAGACATGCAATGCTTGACCTTGTTACCAATGACGCCTAAATAGCTGCTGGTTGTGTCCTACTATTTGCTATTGTGTCATTGGGCAAGACACTCCATCCAGATTGCTTCCAGGAGTTGAAATGTCCATATTCTTGTGACACAGGTGACTGCTGGCTGTTGGCTGCTATTGCTTGTCTGACGCTAAATGAGAAACTCCTGTTTCGTGTGGTTCCCCATGAGCAAAGTTACACAGAGAGCTATGCTGGAATCTTCCACTTCCAGGTTAGACTTTTAACAGATTCCTTTAACAAAATGAATGATTTAAATAAAGGTTTGCAGAAAAATCCTGCTGTTCTTATTTCTCCTGCAGTTCTGGCGCTATGGCGACTGGGTGGATGTAGTCATTGACGACCGCATCCCAACCGTCAACAACCAGCTGGTCTTCACCAAATCTGCCGAGAGGAATGAGTTCTGGAGCGCCCTGCTGGAGAAGGCCTACGCCAAGTCAGTTCCACCACTAATTTTCCTTTTTGCAATAGACTACTCACTCACTCTTACTATCACATTTAATGACATCATCCCCAATTATTCATTCCCTGATTGTGAAAAGTAATTCAAACGCTTTCATTAGACATGGATGGACTGAAGAAGGTCTACATCAAGACAATATTTTAGGTTATGTCCGCAGAATTTTTCGATATTTGCTGTAAAATACTCTTGGTAATTCAAGCTATGTATGGCTGTGTGGCTGCAAGACCTGACCTAAAGAGTGGAGTCTGGTGTGCTCCTGCTTGGTTGGAATGAACACCTGCAGCCTCACTGCCCTGTTTGGTTGAGTTTGATGCCGGGGATAATCCTTGTTTGGCCTCTGTCCAGGCTCCATGGGTCCTACGAGGCTCTGAAGGGCGGGAACACCACTGAAGCCATGGAGGACTTCACTGGAGGAGTCACTGAGTTTTATGAAATGAAGGAAGCCCCAAAAGAGCTGTACAAGATCATGAAGAAGGCTTTGGAACGTGGCTCTCTGATGGGCTGCTCCATTGATGTGAGGTTCAATCTTCCCTTTAGTTGTTTTTTGTTATTTGAAATTTATTCATTTATGTTATTTATTATTTCTCTGTCAGTCCCTTGTTCCAGCACGATTTGAAACCCGTACTGTGACCGGGCTGGTGAAGGGTCACGCCTATTCAGTCACAGCTGTTGAGGAGGTGAGTGGTTTGATGGAGCATAATTGATCCAATGAATACAAATAAATACACAGCAACAAATTGGGATGAGCACAAAACTAAAATTGTTATATTTGATTAATTCATGTTGTTTGCAGTGTAAACCATCCCAGAATAAAGAGTCGAAAGTCCGTCTGGTGAGACTCAGAAATCCCTGGGGTCAAGTCGAGTGGAATGGACCCTGGAGTGACAAGTACAAAAAACACAAATCCATTATCAATGTGGAAATGATCAATTACAGATATTCACACTGTCATTCTCAGCTCTAAGGAATGGGCCACTTTGCCTAAAGGTGAAAAGGAGAAGCTTCAACACCAAAGCGCAGAGGATGGAGAGTTCTGGTGAGTTACAAATTCCATTTTTAAAAACTAATTGTTATTGTCATTGATTGTCTCCATCATGGATTGTCTCCATCATGGATTGTCTCCATCATGGATTGTCTTCTTCTGTGGCTTCAGGATGTCTTTTGATGACTTTAAGAAGAACTACACAAAGATTGAGATCTGTAACTTGACTCCTGACGCTCTTGAAGACGATAAGATCCACAAATGGACCGTGTCAGTGAATGAGGGCCGCTGGGTGAGAGGCTGCTCAGCCGGAGGCTGCAGGAACTACCCAGGTACCACTGCTCACATGTGCATGGATAAGCTTTTCAAAAAGATACTGACTTAGTTAAATTTTTATAGCGCTTTAGATTTCATGAATGATCTATGTAGACGTGTGAAACTCATGCAAGCATCATTTTCATGATATTATTGTCTAATTAGTACTGAATTACTGAATATTGAGCAAGATTTGCTGAGTTTCCATGCATGTTTAGGGAAAGTTAAAAGTTCGGAAAAATGAAATAACGAAAAAATGTTTGTAACAAATGAGTTCCAACTGTGCAGAAATGCAGACTTTAATGTCCATCCATTATTCTTCTGTTGCATGTCCAGTTCCCCTTTAATCATAGAGAAAAAAATAACTTTTACTTAGACAAAAATGATTTTCACAGACACGTTCTGGACAAACCCTCAGTATCGCCTGCGGCTCCTGGAGGAGGATGACGACTCCGAGGAGGGGGAGGTCGGCTGCACGTTTGTGGTTTCACTGATGCAGAAGAACAGAAGGAAAGAGCGCAAACTGGGAGCAAACCTGTTCACTATCGGCTACTCCATCTACGAGGTGAGATCATTATGTCTGTTACAGAGAAGTGACAAAGTGCTTAAATCAATCAGTATTATACAGGAAGAACATTACACAGGACAAAAGGCTCAACGGCTTTAAAACCTGGCAGTCTGCTAACTGAATGAAAACACTTTTCTCTAAGTCGCCACATATGCACGGGTTACACATAATGCTTTTACTTTCAAAAGTGGATGCCAAAACATTTGACCTGGTTCAATAAAAATAAATACTATAGATTATAAGAGGTGCCTTTTGAGTAGGAAAAGAGTATCCCTTGGTTTTACAAGTCTATTACAAAGCAGGGAAAGAAGTATACGGAAAATATGGTTGTTGCATTATTGTAGTTTTAGTCCTCATTCAGTAATCGTCATCTTTATTCCTTAAAGTTTTGAAAGATCTGCAGCCGATTTATTGTCCATAAAACTAAAAGCAGTTTGAAGCAATATTCACACTTCACAGAGAAAAAAGGCAATTAGTTTGTACACGAAAGCCCTGATGAAGACGCTTAGGGTTAAAACTTTAGATGAAGTGAGTCTGGATAGTTTCTTTAGTTTATTAAGTTGGAAATACGTGTGCACTTATTATAGTGAATACACTTCTGCAGTATAGAAAGTACCAGTATTTGTTCTGACTGTAACATAATGAAAACATGAAACAGATTTCAGAAATGAAATGATTAATTGAGGTTCTGAAATGGTTGTGTAAATATATCACATTGACTAATTTCTCTTATGAATTTTCCACAGGTGCCAAAGGAGGTAAGCCACTGCCCACCTACTGAGCTTCCTGGGGTTACATTGCACTGTTTTCATTATTTTTGGCAAAGAACTCTTCAAATAACTCTTGTGCGGGGTTTCAGATGCACGGGAACAAGCAGCACATGCAGAAGGACTTTTTCCTCTTGAACCAGTCCAAGGCTCGCTGTAAATCCTTCATCAACCTGAGAGAGGTGACGCAGCGCTTCCGCCTCAGTCCCGGGGAGTATGTGCTCGTGCCATCGACCTACGAGCCGCACCAGGAGGGAGAGTTCATCCTCCGGGTGTTCTCTGAAAAGAGAAACACTTCAGAGTGAGTTCTTGTAGGGAGTATCTCTCAGTTGTTTATATTTGACTGAAGAAAAAGGTTTGGGTTAATATTTGAATCCAGAATGTGATGTTGTAAAAGGTAGGGGGCAGTATTTTCTTTTCAGGAAATAGCAAGAAAATGTACCTCAGCGTTCTGCAGCTTGACTATTTCCCTGCCAAGACTCTTATTCAATTCAGGAATAGCAGTGGCCTAGTAACCAAAGAACCAAAGGCACCTATGTGGTCAATTGTTAAGAATATAACAACATAAAATCACCAGGACTATGTAGTGTGATAAACCATGCATTTTTTGGCCCAAAAGAGTTTATGTTTAGTTTAAGTTTATTTAAGAAAAGCCCCTTGAGATGAGTCAGCTCATTTTCAAGGGCTCCTAAACATAAATATAAACATACATACAAACATTCCTACATACATAACTATTTACAGAGCAGGATAAAACAATATAATTACATAAATACTCAAAAAATACAATGAATAATTCTCCTTTGCATCCCACTCCCCACTTGTGAAAAAGCGGTCTATATTTTTATTTGTGGTCCATCCATGTGTATTTAAATATGTTGGGGAATCAGATCAGCTAAAATCCTTGGCAGGGAAAGGGTTAATATGAGTTGAATTTTCTTGTCTAGTCTACCTTTTTTATTTTTTATTTATTTAAAGAAACTGATGGGACTAATGAAGCATATTTTTGTTCGTCTTTATACGTTGTACATATTTCAATGTCTTTGGGCTGTGGGTTGGGGGACAATCTTCGTCTGGGGGACACTTGCACTTCCAAAAACAGACACTTTTAACGAAGATTTGATTTGTAGAATTGGACGAACTCGGGCCCAGTTCGAAGCTGTTATGGAATCTTTTTTAGGACAAGACACTTCAGATTTGGTCGTTCAGCGGTAACTTTCATACAGCGCTCTGGACCCAGGACCCGGGTCTCTGAGGACGGTGGTTGTCCAGGAACTCAGATGGAACTTGTTCTTACATATTCTCTTTGCACTCGCTTCTAATTAGCTTTAACGTTAGCTGCCATGCATTAGAATAGCAGTATAAATGTAATGTTATGATATTGGTGACCACTGTTTGTCCATCTTCATTCAGGGAGATAGAGAACAGGATCGAAGCGGACCATCCCGTGGTAAGTATTATCTCAGATGTAGTTCATGTTTCCAAGAGAACACTATATAAAACCAGAACCATCCTAGCCAAACACATCACAATCACGAACTGATATTAAAAGCATTGGGTTCTTCTATAACAGACAATATAAGGTTTTGTGATGTTATTACCTTGACATGTTTCCACGGATTATTATCTTAATATATTGTCTGGTATAGAAGAACCCAACACTTTTAATTCTACTATGAAGACCTAACCCTAAACCACGAATTGATTTGTCTGTTCATATTCAGGCCACATGTTTAACTAATGTTCTTAAATGACTAGAACTGTGTTTGTATGATCACAGCCTGCTCCATCCTCAGTGGGGGAAGAGAGTGAAGAGGACCAGCAGTTCAGGTCTATTTTTCAAGAAATAGCCGGAGAAGTAAGTGTGGTGATGTATCTTTAGGCCTGCACGAAATTCTGTCTTTTCTACACAAAAAACTGACATCAGAAATAGTCTCATGAGTTGTTTATAGAATTGAAATCATGCAGATCTTTCCTTTCCTCTTCACACAGGAGATGGAAATAACGGCCAATGAACTGCAAAATGTCCTCAACAGAGTGATCACCAAAAGTAAGATTTCTTTTGAAGGTGTTGAGCTGCTAAAAATATTTATGTTATTATCAGGATAATACAATAAATAGATACATTATTATTTGTCTAATAACTATTTGATTTAGTCTCTTCTATGTTTCTAGACAAGGACATAAACACTGAGGGCTTCAGTCTGGAGAGCTGCAGGAGCATGATTGCTCTTATGGACGTATCCTTTGTCCGGAGGTTTTTGGGAATTATTTCATTATTAGGATTCCCCACACTGAAAGCAGGGTCCAATTCAGAGATGATGGAAAATAAAACGCTTTAGATATAATGGGAAATAGATGTAGCTGTTAATATTTTGACACAGCAGTGAGATTCGAGGCCAAGAAGACATAACCTTTCTTTTTGTTTGCATGTGAATACTAACTAGTAATTTGCAAAACAGGTTCTGACCAGCTCAACAGCTTTTACGTTGATGTTCATTTAAGATTTACTGGTTTTGATTATCTGTGAGTAGTTTTGTTATTCCCTCAACTATATCTCAGATGGACGGGACAGGCCGACTGAACCTCCAGGAGTTCAGGCATCTGTGGAACAAGATCAAACAGTGGCAGGTGGGATTCTACTAACCAGAAATCCATCCTTGGTCTTCCCTCGGAGTAGACTTTAATTTTTGTACAAAGGGTGTTGAGAAGCGAATGCTTTTTTATGATGCATTGCGAGGTCGTCTTTTTAGCTGGGGTTATAGCTTTGTCTCATATAGATAGATATATAGAATAACGACTTACTATTTGATACTCACTCGTTTTCTTTTGTAGGGAATCTTTAAGCACTATAATGCTGACCAGTCCGGAAGCATCAACAGCTATGAGATGAGGAACGCTGTCAACGATGCAGGTACAAACCAAAGTAAAAATCATTTATGTTTATTCATATTTTGGATTATTCTTTGTTAGCTTTGATGATAGATGTTACTTTGACCAATGCCATAATTACTCAGCCCATTGCTGTATCCTATTGCTCAATAGGTGATGTAGTTTGTTTGTGTCTTGTCTTGTTGAATAACACTGAAGGTTAGTAATTTAAAGGCCCTGTACCCAACTTTCTGTCTTAAAATTCATTCAAAATGGTTTGCTACAGTCGATTCTTTACAGCTCACATTTGAAACATCCAATTATTAAATGATTCAAAAAAAACATTCATTTCTACAGTGAATGTAAAGAGATTGTTGAGATAGCACTTTAGTTACAAACATCCTGTTCCACTAGGAACAACCAAAGCTAATATTTAAAATAAAGAAATGTCTCATTATGACCTAAAGTCTACCAAGTTACTGGGGGGAATAGGGTACAAGGCCTTTAGAGAGTGTTTTAGTTCATATGTAAATGCAACAAATAATGTTCTGTGTTTTTCAACTCACCAACAATATTCTAAACATATCCTCTAAATGTTGTACCAAATGTTGTGGTCACTGTGCAGTCACGAGTCTTGTGTCCCTCCCAGGCTTCCGTCTCAATAACCAGCTGTATCACCTCATCACCATGCGCTATGCCAACGAGAGCATGAACATCGACTTTGACAGCTTCATCAGCTGCCTGGTCCGACTGGAAGCCATGTTCAGTAAGTCCACTTCACAGCAAATGAAGGTTTATAGTGACTTTCATTTATTAAACAGAGTGCACAGTCATCTCATCAGATGCAGATGTATTTCTATGACCCCGGTAGTTTATAAAAAATATATATATCTTGAATTCATTTGAAAGGATTGAATTACATTATCTTGCCTAAAAATGTCCAAATTCCAAGACTAGTGTCATTGGTGCGTGTGCACAGCCCAAACACGTTGGAAATCTTCGGCAGGGCTTCCAAAGACTCAAGTTAACAAAGAGATCTAAAAGGAAAGACAACTAGAAAAGTAAAACACAACAGAAGTGAGCGTTTTAATGTTTGCATTGTATATGATTGTGTAAAATCACCAAACTACAAAGTAATTTCCTGCAGAACAGTGGCTGGAAAATCATGAATATACTATTTTGCATTTAGTTTAGCCTCAACTTGCAGCAACTGAATATTTGAAATAAACACTTGTATTTGTCTCACTGCGGCGGTAGAGAAACTGTAATAGAAGAATGGAATATAAGTCAGAGTTCACACTTATGATTAGATTTATGTGGAAAGAGTCTTCTGGTTCTTGTTGCGTCTTAGTTGCTGTGTGGTGTTTTTCTTCTCAGGGGCGTTCCAGGCCTTCGATCAGGACGGAGATGGAACCATCAGACTTAGTGTCCTGGAGGTGAGACTTTTTATTTTTACCTTTTCATTTGCTCTGGGCCTGATATCTGAATATCTGGCCATAAAAGAGACCTTGTCAATAATAAACATTTAATAGTGAGCCCCAAAGTGGATAGCACCATGGCACCATGATCTATGAATATTGAATAGGTTCATAGTAACTATAGCAACAGCTGGATGAAGCAGTCCTCTTTCCACTTACAACTTACATGGTGCCAAATTTACCTTGGAATGTGTTATCAATTGATCAGTATTAAATATGTGTTGTCTGATTTTACCATATTGTGGTCCTATGTATGATGTTTGGAATAGCAAGGAATTCACAACGTTTTAGCCCCGAATGGCCTTTTAAACTCTCCTGTTCATATCTCTATTCTAGCACAAATGTACAGTGAACGGGGAAATAATGGGTTGACTGTACTTAAGTTTAGTTGATTAACACGGCCTCAATTCTGTAAACTAGTGATGGTAACTTCCTCTATTCCAGTGGCTCCAGTTGACCATGTACGCCTGAAGAGACCACCCCACTCCGGACATGGTTTTACCTCATTCAGTTTGTTCCCACCACTTCTGCTCCATCACAGCTCTTCAGTTCTCCAGCCTGTTGTAACCACGTCTCAACCACAGCCGTTGTACGACTTTAATTCTCAGGCATCTGAAACAGAACAACCTCTTTATTTCTGTCACAATACCTCACAACCGCCTTCTGAGTTGTCAACAACTGTATACCTCCATCTGTCAGACACACTGAGAAGTCATTGTGCATGGAGTGAACTGGGATCTCTGATGGACAACCAATAAAGTTTTGGATAAACATCTTTTTATTTTTTACTCTAATGACCAATCATTAACCCTCTTTCATGCCTGGAGGTGTAGAATATAAAGTTATGTGAAAAACGTATTGAAAAGGTTTTCGATTGATTTTAATGGCTCGCGCAAAAGGCTTCTTGGACAGAGCAATTGGTTACTCACTGACAATGAGAAATGTCCTCCTCATTAAGTTGGGGTCATAACATCAGTATTTAATTATTTAAGCTTTACTGAAAACCAGTTTCCCTGTATTTTACTGCTGGCCCTGAAGGAACTCCAAATTGACTGCCAGCTATGGACGAATGACAAGACTGCATAGTTGGCGTTTTCAAGTTTGATCTGAATTATGGATTTTATGAAAATGGCTACTAAGTTGGACGGTGGCTTTTTGTGATTTTTTTTATGAAGGCTTTGGTCAAATTAGTGTATGGATTTTTATTACTAAATTTCAAATAAATGTATAATATTGGCCTGACTGTGTTGGATACTCACTTTTGTTTTATCTGATCATCGATAAGTATCAATTTAAACAAGTTTCCAGTATTTCTGTTTCAGACAAGCTGACATGCATGGAATAGTAAAAACAAGGAGTTTTCGTATTGAAATATTTTAATGTCTTTTTCATTGCACATTTCATTAAAAAAAAGCGGTTTACAACTTTTATAACAGTATAACGCTTTGAAGAAACTCGGCAATACCAGGTCAGTTGTGGATCGAATGCTTTCCACTGTCTTAAAACAATGCTAAAATGTTTTCTGTAACCACAAATCCAAAATATCCTCAAATAAGAAGAAATCTAAGACGGTAGATCCAAAATGCCAGGATGAGCACCAGGCAGTTAAAATTGTTATGAAGAGGTAAAATGTGTTATGTTTTAGTTGGTGAGGTGTGGCATGGGTCATGCACCAATCAAGCAAAACACAAGGGCTTCAAACAAACATGTCAGAACAATTGGGATAAGTGTAGTCTTTCCTTTTGACTGGGAACTTTCCACAATGCTCTGACTATTCTAACGCTAACAATGGATAGCAATAACTCAAGCCTTGCCATTGTCACTGCTTGTAACAGCAAAACATGTGAATAAACAGTTAGTATAAGCCTGGTTATGCCTGATAGGTGTCTCCAAAATCTTTCCTTCATGCTTTAAATCTTTCAAAATCACCTCCCCAAATGCCTTTTGAGAAAACTATCAGGTGCCTGCCGCTCAATTCAAAAATAAAACATAACACATACATATCTCCAAGCAGGGAAGTATTGGAACAAACAACTCTCACACTGGGATTGAAAAATTAAAGTGAAACTCAAACTCACATTCATGTCTTGGATCAGATTCACAGCAAAATGCAGCCAAAAAAGAAAAAAAAAACCTTTCCAAATGTGGCAAACTCTGGCCACTTCAATGACTTAATACTGCACTAATGTCCCTCAATGCCTTTAAACCGATGAGCAACAACACAATTATAGAAACGTCAACAGGAAACAAGTAAAACAAAAAAAAAACAAAAAAAATCCAAAATGCAATGAATTTTAATTAGGAAAAGAAAAGTTGGGTAGTCTTTTGAACACACCAGGAATCATTTTGATTTCCATAGTTTCAAAGATTTCCCCCGATGCAAAACATGAAACGTGTGAAAGTAAATGATTAAAATAAAGTTTATGAGAGCTGCGACTAGAAATTAAGGCAGTCGCACTTATCACGTAATCAGTGTTAATGAAGATGATTGCAGGAGTGATATTCAGCTAAGGTTGAAGACACACCCGCAAAACAATTAAATATTAAAAAAACAAAAACTTGGTGTTGCTCAATACAAAACATCACATCAACAGTAAAAACATCTTCGAGCCCATGCCAACCAATCAGAATGCAGCTTAGAGAACGGTGGTTTGATGAAGCAGAAAGCAAGTCAATCCCTCTGTCACTGGTTCCACAAGAGTTTCTTCAATTACAAAATTAAAATATTTCGTCTTAGTTTGGTCAGTGTTTACGTGGTCAGACTGAAAAACATCAGCAATGTGTTTTTAAAACGTTATAAAACGACCTCTTCATCGCCTGTTTCCCTCATATGTTATATGATTGAATTCAAACATTGAACATAAAATGATGATTCGCCGCACTTTACCGGCTTGTGCCGTAAGAGGTGGGTTATAAGGCTGGTCTTTCCCAATATGGGAGGTTTTTACAAAAGGATAAAAAGGGCAAAGTGTCAGGAAAACATAATTCCCTTCACTTCAAGGCTCCACTTGGGACTCCTCTGCCGCGTGTTTCTGCATGTGCAAAAGCATCGTCTGGGAACAAGAAAAGGACAATGTTTAGTTGAGTTCTGGATCAAAACCGTATGAAACAAGTTTTTCATTTCAAAATACAATTTTGTAAAAATAATATTAATATTAAAATGAAAAATAAGTGATCAGTTTAATCGTGGATTTTTCTCATCCTTAAATATCAGTTCCTTTTCAAACTGAGAAGAGCACTGGTTAGACCCGCCCACTCCCACCCTTTCAGCTTCTTTGAGGGTTAGCCCATTATAATTAACTGTTTTCCATCAAACCTTGCTGTTGGTAGTTAAGCTAATAGTACAGAACTGATTCAAATATATTATTGTTGACTCTTGACCTGTACATGATAGTACAGTGTCAGTAATACACATAATCAAAAAAATAAAATAGACTTGAAGATGCTGACATCACGATGTAAAAGAATAAGGCCAACGGCAAAGGTGAAAGGTTAAATGAGAGCTTGTACCTTTTTAGAGCTGATGCGACCACTGAAAAACTCTTCACAGCTCTTCCATCGGCAGCGCAGCGTCTGGCTGCTGCTGGAGTGAGCGTGGAACAAGTGGTGCTCCAAGTGATCCAAAACCCCAAACACCATCGAGCAGCCATGCCACTAAAACAGAAAAGTAAAGCATAAGAAAGATTAAAAACCATTTGTCATGATGTGCTAGCATCAAAAGGCCCAATTCTATCCTCAGGCAGATATGTCATAAAAGTAGTTGTTGACATCAAAGAGGTTTCCTGTGTCTAAAAATAGTGTTTTATTCTCAGAGAAAGTGTGTGAGAAAGTGAGGAAATAAGAACCAGCATCATAGCGTCTTACCCGACAACGAAAGTTCTGCATAAGGTTGAGTTTGGTGGCCTGCACACTGCCATCATAACAGCCTGTGTAGATCTAGAAAATAAAATCATATCTATGTATATGTGTCAAATAACAAACAAAAGGAGAATGTTGTTCTTCTTTTTGTTTACCATATTTTTGTGGATTGTCATACACATCACCATGTCCTGGTGTCCGCCATAGACCTGCAGCTGTTCATGAGTCTGAAAGGTCAAACCACAGATTTCTTTAAGTAAGGGAACAAACAATACATATATAGATGTACAAACTGCAGACGAATAACAGCTCTGACCTGCAGGTCGTAGACTCGGATCAGTTTGTCGAGGCAGGCGGTCACCATCATCTTCCCCAGCACACACACCACAGAGACAGCGTGACTGTGGCCTTTGTACACACGCTGCAGATGCCCCGTCTGCACAAAGATCACACATAATAATATCAATTAAAAAAAATAATATAAATGTATTAACATATATTTAAATAAACAATATAAATGTATGTAATCCATACATCAAAATGAAATAAAGAAGAAGACTTTGTGCAGTGTTAAAATCCAGAGGATAAAAGTTGCTTTTAACATTGTGAAAGGAGCAATACACTGAAGCATTTCAGCATCTACAGCTAGTTATGTACTTTAAAGATACCTGGAGATCAGTAAAACACTTACATGCATATTGTGAGCATAGACACACTGATCACTGGATCCACTATACACCAGCTGATCCACCACCTATGGAGGAAGAGAGAAAAATGAGAGATAAACCACTTGGACTGTCTTTAAATGCATGTATACTTAAAAACAAGTATCTAACCTTCATACAGAGAACAGTTTTGCTGTGTCCCCCCAGAGTACGCAGCAGGAGGCCGTTCTTGGCGTCCCTCACACTGATGGTGCTGTCATATGATCCCACCAGCAGGAGGCGCCGCGCTCCCTCCTGTGACGAGGCCAAACAGCTCACAGCTCGTGGAGAGTGGCACTCGAACATATCCAGCTGCCTGTTCCTCTGCACTCACCAAAACAACACAGAACAGCTTCAGTCACGATACATACCTATTTGGAACACACATTTATTTTATAGAATATCATTTTACAACTATTTCTCTCAAGGTATGGTAGCTGCAAAATTTATACAAATATTTTATTTCTCATTAAAATGACACATGGGTTTTATAAGCCCAACTGATTCCTGTTTTAGAGCGGTTGTAAAGTGAGTAACTAAAAGTATTGTAATTAGATAGAGTTTAGAATAATTTTAAAGGACATAAAATTATTCTAAACTCTATCATTGCCTTGGAATTAATCTATTTTTGAATAAATGCATTTTTAAAGTTTTACATTTTGCACAATCCAAAATAATAATCTTAAGCATTCCCTGGACATTAGTTTACATTGCAGTGTAATGTTTTCGTATGAGTTTATACCTTGAGGCAAAAAGTGACCACTGTGCCGTTAGCAAGCCCAGCGAACAGGATCTTCCAGCGGCTGTGGAGGCAAAGGACTCGATCTGACATAGAGAACTGCTCCTCCAACTTGTGCGTCTGTAGATTGAAAAAAATCAAGTGTCATGTCAGATACAGCAATAGTCATACTCCAAAAAGTAAGTTTGTTAGCATTTAAATTCAAACTTATTTTTCACACAGCCACACAGACACATCTAAATCCTTCAAAACAAATGGTGTGAGTGATTATTATACCGTAAGACTGTAGCAGCAAAGGGTCTGGTCACTGGAGCCGGTGTAAAGACGTGGAGGGAGACTGGGCCCCGTGGACAACAACAGAGTGTTCACTTTGGAGCTGTGGCCTTCCAACACTGCCACGCATTTATGACTCTGCAACAACAGATTAAAACGACTTGTACAAAGTTGCTTGGTAATGACTTTCAGGATTAATACCAGTGAAAATATTGCCATAGGATTGCTGTGAGTTGTGATACAGGGAAAAAATGCGATCGGCGGATCCCTATTTACAATGTTTGGGCACATTTCTCTATCAATTGACAAAAGTACAATTGGCTGATGTTTACCATGGGATAGCAATATAAAAACTCTAGATCATGCTTTCATTTTTTAAATTTTGACCAATCCATGTTAAGTCAAAATCTAAACAAACATACCACAATGTCAAAGGCCCTGACAGTGCGGTCTCCGGAGCAGGTGTACAGCAGCCCGTCGTGGATTTGTAGAGAGTTCACCGCCTCCATGTGGCCCTCAAACACTCCTTCTGTGGGCAAGTCATCGTCCCCATGGTCGGAGGACGCATCTGAACACACACAAACACAACGTTAGCTTTGATAATAATGAGGGCGTTATAAATATTCGTTCTTAGAAGTTCTTATGGCTCTTCACTTCAGGCATTTGATATCTGTAATTATATCGTGACCATAAAAAGCACTGAGAACCGAACACAAGTCTATATATATTTGAGCTCGCCTCGGAGTCAGCCAAAGCTAAATATGGAGTTTGTCATTTAGCGCTTTAGGTGGGTGATTATTCAAGGATTTTGCACTTAATTCATGAGAGATGCTGATTCAAGTGAGACATTGTATCTATATATTTCAAATACTTGATAATATACTAAATCTTGATAATATCTTACCTGATGACGTTTTCCCAACTTGGAGTGTGAAGCTCCCCTGGATATCACTGCAAATAAACAAACGTTGGTATTAAAAGAGGTCAATAGAGGGTTTTTATTGTCTGGCCGCTCAGTACACGGTACCTGTCTGCAGCAGGGGACGTCTCCATATCGCTGGTGGAGCTGATCTCTACATGTTGGGCTTCTGGTTTGTTGGAGTCCGGGTTCTGGGCTGGACTTCCGTCTTGTGTGCCTTGTGTGTTCATCTGTGGTTCAGACTTCACTGATACCGGACTGGGCGTCACACAGGGCTGTTTGGTGTTACTTTTTGGAGGCTGTGGATCCTCTCTCTCGACAAGCTCCTCTGAATCCTCCATTTTGACATCCTCATCCCGCTCTTCTGTCTGCTGGTTGGATGTACTGACCTGGGACCCCCCGCTGCCTCTCCTCTTGGGGCGAGGACATCTGGGCCTCGACGCCTCAGAGTCCATCTCCGTGTCGCTGCTCTCGGCCACCTCAGAACTCAGCGCCTTCTTCAGCAGTTTCCTCTTCTTCAGCTTCCTCACCTTCTTTCGGCTCTGCAGGTCGGCCGGCGGGGCGGGCACATTGAACACGGGGGACGTGTCGAGTGATGGGGGAGCTGTACTTTCTACGAAACCCCCCATCTCAGAGTTTCGGCGACGTGGTTTCAGCGTTTTATCGTTAGTGCTCGGCTCGGCGTGACTTTGCGATGCTTGAATGCCTTTCTCTATGGACAGCACCAGTTCAGCTAAACTCTCTTTGGAGTCCACAGGTTCTCCAAACTCATCTTGCGCTGGTCCAGGGCATCTTTGACACAGCTCAGACCATTGTTCAGAAGATGGAAGAGAGCAGTTTGCTCCCTCTGCCAATAGAAAATGCACAAAAAAGTTGGTAAATACACTGTTTATTATAAATGATAAATGGAGGAAAAGTCATGAAAAGGACAATTACTATTAAGTTGCTCTAAATATTCACTCATAATAATCAAAGGTAAATATAACATGTTTTGGGGTTTTTAGGCAGGATTTGTTACTTGCCTGGGACTGATTCAGCAAAGATCACATCTGATGTGGTGCTATGGGCACAGATGGCAGACTCTTTGTGGACAGGGGACCGGGGCTCCTCTTTGACGCCCGAAGAGGCTCGAGGACTGGTCCCACACAGAGGAGTAGCGGAGAGGTGTACGTTGGATTCAGCTGTCTTCTCAGGGACCACTTCTGCACTGTCTGCTGGAAAAGGTGGAGATATCAGACATATTGACACAGACTGTAGGTGTTCATTAAAATGCTATTATTGTAACTTGCCTTTCATCCCTTTAAGCAACTCAATACGCTTGTTTCTCAATGTGCCCATCTCTGTTGTCAACTGGGAAATCATAGAGCATGATCAAAACACTTAAGTCGTGTAACTATCCAAAGAAAACATGCGTGAAAGAACCTTACCTGTTGCTTGGTCATCATCAGCCTCTGCACCTCCATGTAGGCAGCCTCCAGAGCAGCCCGAGCATTCATTAAGTTTGTGTCCAAACTGATGAGGGACTGACTGAGCTCATCCTCGCGCAAAGACACCGCCAACAGCTCCTCAATATGAGAGGGCTCAGCACCTACAAATGTATATCACGTCTATGAGGTCATCAGTTACAGAGAAAAATCACTGCGGTTAATACCTTTTTTGGGTTTTATTTTCCTTCTTTTGGTGTGATGCTCCAAAGAAGATGTCCCAGAATGAGCCACATCCTAAGTAAGAGTTGGAAACAATACTTTAAATCTACCATTGTAAAATGTTGGATTATACATAGGAGTGTTAAATACAAAGAAACATTAGAAGTGACCATCTAGATCATACTGCAAATCCTACATTCCTACAGATATACAATATTAATATGGACCATGTATTGTCGTGATTATATATTCAGTTGATACATAAATCATAAAGAGAGCATTTTAATTTTTGTATCAACTAAAAACACACTTTTTTTTTTTTTAGCATAGATAAATAGAAAAAATAAGAAATAATAACAATATCAAAATAATAATCACTAAAATCAAATAAATACATAATTGTGATTATGATT
>JAPMNZ010923707.1:0-10136 GCA_029875035.1 Pomatoschistus microps
TGCCTTAAAGTAGTTGTGGGTGAGATGTGAATATTGTTGATTTCACCACTCAACATGCTGGATTGTTTTTCTCTTCAAGCTTAATCCTATGGAGAGTAATCACTTGAGGCAATTCAATCATACTTGTACCACCAGTCGCTATATGTTCTACTACATATACATACTATTTATTTGTGTTCAATGTTTCATGTAAATCATTGTTTTAGTAGCAGCTTGGCTAAATCACTTACGCCATGTTACTAAAATCTATATCCTGGCTTCTAATTCTATCTGCAAACAGCAGATGGCGAATAGTGTAGCTTCACTGCCTTTTGAATGTGTGCTTGACTTTGTGTGAGTGTGAATATGAATGAGTGGTAAATGTGGCATAAATAACTTATAATCAGGAATTATACTTAGGAGTCAATCAAAACTTTACAGCTCGTGCCACAGCCAGTGCAGTGATGAAAACATAGCATTTAAAAGGATCTTAGCTTTTACAGGTTTAAAGTGTTGCTAAAACAATCCGTCGGCTGGGCTGGCTCAGGCCACTGCTGTACTGTTGGTGTGGGTGATATTTGGAACACCCCCAGCCCCACCCCTACCTCGTCATACCACAATACCTCAGGGCAGTGGGCTGCGTTGCAACTGTTGATGCTTTGAGGGATGAGTACTGACAGTGGCTGCAGTCTTTTTCTTTTTAAATATTACTTACGACTGACTTTGGTTTGTTGTATTGCTTTTTCCCCGTTAGTAACTGCAAGCAAAGTCTCGTCACTCAGGAAGCTGTGAAGTATGCAGAACCTTTGTCTCAGATGGAACTAATTTAGTTCAATTGTTAAAAACTAACCTGGTCTTTGTAAAAACAGGTGCATATGCAAGTGGTTATTGAATACCTCATTTATCAATTTTATGTTGTTTTTGGCTTGTACAATGCTCCGTATATTAATTCAACTGTGGGGTTTGTGCATATTTTTGTACTGTTATTCTTATGACATGATAATAATGATGATATACTGATATTATATAGTTTTTTTTTCTCTCTTGGATTAAAACAAACAAAAGTAAGACAAAACATGTGAATGCTTGTTAAAACTGGTTTGTGCTGATTGTATTTAAGGAGCACTTTTCCAAAATGGTTTTCACACACATTCTGTTTTGTTCTTATTAGTAATATAAAGATATGGTTCTCAGGGCTTTAAACTTGTATGTCATGATAAAGTTTTACTTTATAGCTTATCACTGTGTCAGTGTGTTGTTTTATTTTGTTTTACTTTTTCCCATTACATTTACTCATGGTGATTTATGTGACAATGTTTAACGGTATATTTACAGAAAATAAACCTTTACTGCTCTGTTTTCACTAGACAGGCAACGTGACTGAAATGTGACAACAGTAACTCAAGATGAGATGCAGTTAATTGTAAAACATAATTATATTATTTTACAAGGATGTCTCTAGAACAAGTAGTTCAGGCTCACACTGGAACAACAAGCTATCAAGCAATCATGAGGTTGGAAGCGGTTAAAGATTGAATGATGTGTTGGGCAACAGGCCAGACCTCATGCTCTCAGCAACGTTATATAAATGTTTAAATCCCTCACGCAAAGGCCTGAGAGAATGACACATTACATTCAAATCCAAAGTTAAGCATGTGTATGATAATAATAATTATGTTGATAATATGCAGTATAAGACTTTAGTGGACACTCAAAGACTAAATATCATTCATTTAATCCATGCATGGCGTTAATATAAAGTACTACCATAGCCACATCTGCCCAGGTGTAGGGTGACTTGATTTTGACAGACTTCAATAATCTTGTAAAGCGCTTCACAAGTGCAAGGCATTATTAATTTAACTATAATCATGGATCTTTAATGTTCAGCTCTGAACTAAAAGTGCTGATGCGAGAGTCACCCAGAGCAGAACCCCCGTGGTGCAGGCTGCAGCGGTGTTTTCCACTCGCAGGTGATACGTCGCCAGCACCCGGCTGTAGCCCTGCTCCTCGGACACGCAGACGTACGTGCCTGTCTGCTCTGCCTCCACCTGGGGGAGGAGCAAAAGGCACTGACGCTCTGCTCCCATGCATGACACAGGGCTGTTGTCATGGTACCAGGTGTAGTGGGCATGAAGCGACGACACCGGACATTCAAAGAAATATCGAGACTGAAGAGGAAGCAAGATCTGGACTGACTCCTCATCTGTGGGAAGTATTGGTACTGGAATACAAGTCAACACCTCATCACACAAATTAAATATAACAAATTCCACAAAAGCAATGTGCCAATACCTTTAGGTTTAGATGTCAATGAGGGACAAAAAGAAAGGTCAGCATGTTCAGTGTCCTGCACTGGTCCACTGTGGAGCAACATAAGTACACATCAATTACAGATCACAGAAAAATAGATTTCCAAGGGCTTAAAATTTTGATTTAAAGAGTGTCAATGTGAATAGAACATGTTTTCAAAATATATGTAATATTTGTAAAATGTAACCCCTCTTCAATTGATTGGAAAGAAAATTGTTCCAGCAAATTAGAAAATATTTGCCTATTAGAAACAATATTTTTAGACTATTAAAACAATTGAAAGTAAAAAAAAAGACATTACAATCGTACCAGCTTAACTTGGAGCTATTACTTTTTGATTGATTTGATTTGACCTGTTTGCCAAGTCAAAGGAAGGCAGTACTTCAGAATCCACGGCTTTCGCTCTACTTACCAGTAAATAAGGTACAAAATAAAGCTTAATTAAAACAAGAACTGATCATTTCTCACCTAGAAACTTCCTCTTTGTAATACCACAACCTTGTGAACCATGATAAAATTCACCGGAATTGTGAAACTTTTTCTATTAAAACCATAAAAGGTCTGTTCAGTAGAAACCACATTTCAGAAACCTCACATTGCATGACCAGTGCTCGAGTCATAATCAGTCACACGCCGGATCTTACAAAACACATGTTATCATCCTTTGTGGTTTTTCAGACTGGGCTGGTATCTTTATCAACATACACCACACCCAGTTCCCGACACACAATTTCTCCATGAAAATAAGTTTAAAAAAAAACACATTTTGAACATTGGCCACATCTGATATTATCAAATTTTTTAACATAGTTCTGCAGTTCCTTGTAAAGTGATTTGTTGGAATGTCATAAGTTTTTTTTTTTCTTTGTCCAACGTCAAACAGCTGACACAGTGGAATTATAGTCGCTGTGCTGAGCTTGTCACAATGCTGACGGGCAGGATGAAATAGACAATCAAAGGTTAGTATTGTTTATGCCCAAAGCAAATGCACGTTTCTGTGTGCTGGTGCCTACGTTTGAATCGTTGTCATATCACGCTTACTTTTTCTGGTTGAACAAACTCTTTACAATTACCTAGATTTCAACAAATATGAACACAACAATAATCGGAAGGCTATTGTACAATTAACTTTCACTGCAATGTATGAAGTGACACACGGGAACACACATTTTTATTCACTTTATCATACTTTTCTTTTGATGTCATTTTGAAAAGAGATGATTCACAAAGGACAGAGAATTACTTTGTATCTGATTACGCAATATGAAAGAAAAAAAAGCTAACTTCACTTCATAATCTAATGAAATATGTTGCAAAAACATGTTCATGCAGGAATTCTGACACTACATTTGTTCTCAATTGCTTCTGTTGCTGAATCAAACCACACAAACACATAGTATTTAGAAAGTTTTAACTAAATTTGCCAAAAGTAACAAATGTCTAGAGTCCAAGTTTCATTGATCTGTTCTAAAAGGTCGTTTGATATCCACAAATAAAGCCTTTTCCACAAGCGACCCAGAATTGGTTTGATTAGTTAAGAAGGTTGGTCACTTCTTAAAACTCACTTTTATCGAATGGCGATCCAATAACAGCCTGTTTTAAACTCTACACGTCTTTCACTTGTCCACATTGTCTTTGTTTTGTCTCTTTTGTTGTCTGTCTGCTTTGCTGTAATCTCCAGTATTTCTTTTTGATATGTTAAATGATTATGACTGTTATGTTTTTATTGCTCTATGCTGACTGCAGCACGTTTAAACACTGTTTTTGAAAAGTGCTATACAAAAAAAAGATGCTGTACTATTATTGTTATTATTATTATTATCATTATTATTATTATTATTATTATTATTATCATGTGAAGAAGCACGCTTACTATTTTGTACAGCCGTCTTGGCTCCAGCCGCAGTGGGGATCTCTGGCCAGGACGCACTGCTCACACGAGTCCCCATAGGCCGGACAGTTCACCACGTCCACTTGAGCCAATTCAGTCTGAGAAGTGACATAAAGCTTCTCCTGCAGCAGCACACGGCAAATGCATTGACTAAAAGGCTCGTACTATTATGAGAATGTTCAGATTGGTTTGTCCATCACTCACTGCAGATAAAGAAAGGTCCAGGCTGACGACGTGAGCTCTGTGGTTGAATGGTCTGTATTCAGCGATCACAAAGGTAACATCATCTTTTCCATTCTGCTTGTGCATGACTTTATGAACGGTGCCATTTTCTGTTTACAACAAATAAGTCAAGTTATAACAATCACAATAGAAATAAATGGCATTTAGTACTTTAACCAATCTGGTTGGAAGTAATGTGTCCGATTGATCTTTTCTAAAAAAATAAAAAATCTATAAATGGTTGCGTTTTCATCCAATTTCACATCTCAGACTTATACAGAGGTGTGAAAGACTCGGCAATGTGGGTGAAGTGCCTCTTCAAAGGCACTTCGGCCGCAGCCGCTTGATGTAGTGTTAGCAGAGGTCTCCCATCACGGCAGTATGATGATAATATGTGAGGTCTGACAGTATCTGACATGCAGGTGGTGCAACAATATGTATTGTTTGTATCTTGGTATAGAACCAACTGATACAAACTGGTCAATCTGACCAATATATTAGTCAATCCTAAGAATAACAATTTCATCATTTTGATTGTTGGCCCAAACAGAAAACATTCTGACCAATATGTTGGTTGATGTGTTTTAGAGTGTTGTTCCGGGATCCAGCCAAACACACATGACTTATAGTGTGGATTAAATTAAACTGGAGTTTCAGGAAAATGTTACACCAAGAAAAGTTATGTGACAAAATGAATGTGACAAATTAAAGTGCACAGTTTTACATTTGTGGATTGCTTGTTTATGAGAAAATTACCAAAACAAACCAATTATTACTAAAAATGAAGGTGAGAACTGTTATAATAGTTGTTTATAAATAAAGTAAAATATTTTCTAGAGATGTATAGAACTTTGCCGAAGACAACACTGAATAAAAAATATCATTTTAATTACTTTAATTTAGGATTTTGTTCTTATTTATATCAGTCATTACAACCATTTCTGATGCTAACTGCAAACTGTGATAACAGTGCCTCTCATAGTCCATCACAAATTACTCAAAATAGTATTTTGACTCATTCTTGTATTTTTAAGCAGTCTATTTTAGGCTTGAGTACTCAGAAAATGCATGTTTTCACTCACCATATTTTTCCTTCTCATGTCACTGTTATAATTGGAAAATTAGGACTAATACAGAGATACAAAATCTAAATCTAGTCTAATCTAATCTAAATACAGTACATACAATGAGCTGCTTATAGGGCCTGCTATTTTGAACAGAATAAACATATCTATTATCTATCTGTTTTAGATTATCAATGCTGTTTTGAGGAAAGTCTGTTGTTGTCCAAGGCTTCAATATTGAATAATAAGAACAAGAGAATCGATTGTAGCAGCTGATTCACTACTCACGCAATGCAATAAACAGGAGGGTGTGGTTTGCATTCAGACTGTGAGCAGTGATATGTGTGTAGTGATGGTGACTGGTCAGGAGAGGACCAGAACTGTTCATCGGCTCCACACACTTTTCCATTTCAGAATTGGCCTCTATTTGCTTTAGAGTTTCAATACGGAGTCTGGTGCTGTCTGCTACACACTGCGGAAACAAAGAGTATACATGTTTTCAACACACAGCATTTGCGACATCTTCACTTCCGTTTTTTACCATTCTGGGCCTGTCTGGTTGCTTGTCAGTGTTTTTAAAAGGAGAGGTTTTAAAGATGAGGTCAATGTCTTTCATTGTAAAGACGCACACCGCACGCATTCCCCTGGATAGAATAAGAGAAAAGTTAGCAACAAGTCATCAAGAGATGTTGTGTCATGTTTAAAAAAATGGTGAAACAGGAACCCTTCAAAATGTTCTGGTCCTTGCTACATAGTCATCTAAACTTGATACAAGTGATCCTTTTCTCAACTATTAAGATAGAATTGTGGGGCGTTGTAGAATTAGTTTTCTAGTTTATTGGGTTTACCAACTAAGTAACCAACTAAATAGTGGAGTTTTATGCAATTCAAAAGACAGAAGATAAGGAGTGTTGATACAACATCTAGATGCCGGCCATCCATGCATTCTTTATAACCGTTTCTGAATCGTGGGACACCAGTCTAAGCAAAGATCCCTACCCATACCCATTTCCTCTTGCTCGATCCCAAGGTATTCCCGGGCCAGCTGAGAGACATATAGTCCCTCCAGCATGTCCTGGAAACAGATGCCCAAGCCACCTCAACTGGCTCCTCTCAAAGTGGAGAAGCAGCGACTCTACTCGAAGCTCCTTGCATGTGACGCCAAGCCATTTTGTGGAGGAAACTCATTCCAACTGATGGTATACGCAATCTCATCCTTTTGGTTATCACCCAAAGCTCAGAGCAGGCGTAGATGGACCACTAAATCGACTCAGCTCCATCTCCCCCACAATGGTTCGATACAGCAGCCACATCACTGCACATGCTGCACAATCCGTCTGCTGTCTGTCCAGAATGTTCCCTCCCTCACTGTGAACAAGACCTGAGATCACTTGAACTCCTCCACTTGAGGAGGGACCCCTCCTTCCTCAAATGGACCATTTTCTCTTTTCAAACTGAGCTGTCTCCTGATGAGCTTCTCCATGGAACCATAATCTGAAATGGGGTTAACGTTTTGGCAGCTAAATCAGAATTTTCTTTGGGACCAATAAACAATAACTCGCTCTGCACACTCCTTGAAAGATATGGATGAAAGACTACCATTGATTTTTGAACAGAGCGTAGAGGCGTGTGTCATGCCAGTGGTCCGCTTCAACTGTAGCCACACCCAGCAGTTCAGAAAAGTGCAGTTTCTGGTCCTTGTCGCCACAGAAAAGAGGCGCGTTAAGCTGGGATGTCCAGGTAAACTGCAAGTTGTTCTTTGGGCCGCCCGAATCCACCTGGACGATTGTAATGGAATTGTCAATAACACGTGTGTGTGGAATGTTCTTCTTGGTTCTAACTTACCAGGCAAAGTTGTGTTACAAAGGGCTTCCACATGTGACTGTACATGTCACTGTCTTTTTTCTTCTCGTTGTAAAAGCCATAGAGTTTATCTTGAGGAACATCATGTATGTGGTCTTGTTGGCTAACTAGCAATTCAATATAGTGCTGCTCTAAAAGTAAAATGTATGATAAGTAACATCTCAGCCTACATCACCATAAATGGTCATGGTTGGTACCTATATCTCGGTGAGCTGGCCTCATATGTTGTTGGCCAAACCTGTGAATGCCAACAAAGTCTTGAGATCCAGAGTATGCGATGTACAGGCCACCTTCAGGACTATCTGGACAGCAAATACAAAAATAAAAGAGATAGGGTGAGGAGCTCAGTCACACGGGAGGAGCTCGGAGTAGAGCTACTGCTTCTCCACGTCAAGAGCAACCAGTTGAAGTGCCTCAGGCATTTGTTCGAAATGCCTCCTGGACGCCTCCCTGGGAGGTGTTCCGGGCATGTAACACCAGGAGGAGACCCCGGGGAAGACCCAGAACACGCTGGAGGGACTATGTCTCTCAGCTGGCCTGGGAACACCTTGGGGTCCCCCCGGACAAGCTGGAGGAAGTGAGAGTGGATAGGGATGTCTGGGCGTCTCTGCTTGGACTGCCGCCCCAGCGACCCGGCAGCGGATGAAGCGGAAGAAAATGGATGGATGGAAGTTTGGACACCCATGGGCTGAAGTTACTGGGTCATGAGCTCTAGAATAAAGACCTCAAGTGTGTGATGGAAGAATTCAAGTGTTCATTTTAGTGCTACTGTTAGCTATTTTTATAACTATCTATCTATTCATTTGTCTGTTTGTATGGATGCATGTGTTTCTGCTGCTACTGGACACCTGAATCTCTTCTATGGGGTATCAATGAGGTATCTATCTATCTTTCCATCTAAATGTACTACTTGGTCAGAGTAAACCAAATAAGATATAGTATCTAAAACGAGGCATGAATACGATAACTTACCAACAAAAGCAGATGCTACGCCTGCCTCAATTTGAAAGTCTCGTATATGTTCATTTATGTTGTTCTTTATGTTAGGAGCGCATTTCACAAAATGTTCTGAAATATTCTAAAAAGAAATTGTGTGTTTAGGGTAAAGACAAATATGAACATGTATTTGTGATGTACAGTAATTGACCCACTCACCAAGTTACAGCATGCAACATCTTTCCCATGATTCCCGCAGGCAAATATTTGGTTGGTTCCATGATTTTTATGGATCACAGTTAAGTTAAAAAAGCAATTCTAAAAATAAATGCATAAAATTTCTGGTATTGTACATAAAATACATGCAGGAAATAATATTGCAGCTTACATCTTGTGTGCATTCATTCCACTCCACTGGTAACTCCACTGGAGCCTGTGAGAAACATCAACAATCTAAAGATAACTCATAACTATAACTATAGTAGAAAATACTGTATATAACCAAATGAACTGCGTACCATGTGTGGGCTAAGAAAGTTCATGAGGCTTATATGTGTTTTTCCAACAGCTGTCACCACATCCTCTCCTTCAATGAGGCTCTTCACTGGCGCAGCAGGTAACCGTCTTCTTATAATTGCAGTATCTGACCGTGGAACAAGGAGAAACTCATTACAAAATTTACTTACACTACTCACAATAAGGTAGAGGGATATCTGGCTTTTGGGTGATATATGTATATGGTAAATATGAAAAGACACAAAATATCATGAAAACAACAGTTGTGGGTATTCAACAACAATGTCTCAATGTCTTTCCATTTTCCCCTGAGCAACAATTACACCTTGACAACATCTCATGCTGTTCACAAGTTGAAATATTGTCACATGAGAAACCTTATTCTGCTTTTCTTGAAGGGCAGCCCTCAGGCTACTAAGGTCCAAGGGTACAGGGTAAAAGCCTCCACACTGAGTTGGTCCCATAGGTGTTTTATGGGATTCAGATGTGGAGAAAGTGCAGGACAAACCAGTTTCCAGCAGTCATTCTGTAAAGAATGTAACCTCCATGCACTGGAACATTGTTATCCATACAATCAATGGATATTATGTAATATGGACTTATCACTATCATTCACTGAGTGTTTAGCTGTTCTGTTTTGACAAGACACACACAACACACTGTCACAGCACCAAAGGCTGTAGCAACAGTGTTGGCTGAGTACTGAAGCCCACTGGTCCCTGCACCTTTGCCCAATGCAGAATGATGATGTTGTATGAATACCCTGGAAGGTCATCAAGCATGCAGAGGCCTCACACGTCTCTCTCAGACTCTCTCTTCTTCCACTATTGCAGTTATCATTCACCTCCAAAACCGCAAAATGTGCAAATGGACTGGAAGACTGAAAACTATGTCACAGGTGTCTAAACTGGTCCAGAAAGGGCCGCTGTGGCTGCAGGTTTTCTATCAGACCCTTTCTGGATCGGTTTGGACACCTCTGCTCTATGTGCACTACCAATATCTCACCTGGCAGCATGCAAGCACTGCCCTGCATCAAGCTTTCATATTGTGCAGCAAGATCCCATTTGTGCTGCAGTCCTCCTCCTCCCCATCACCGCCTTGTCAGAAGGAGCAGCTCTATAACCCTTCTCCTTAGCCAACCCCACCAGGGTTTAGGCCTTTCGGGGGATTTCATCTAATAATCTTTACAGTAATTAAAGACATAAATATCTGTGCATACAGCTAAAACTGTTCTGTTTAACTGTGCACTGATAAACAGAACAGTTTGTAACCTGGATTTGAAAACTGCCTCACATCTTCAGGGAGACTGTTCCTGCCTTTAGTTGCATAAATCTGAAAAGCAGCGTCCCCAT
>JAPMNZ010923712.1:0-14040 GCA_029875035.1 Pomatoschistus microps
TTGTTTACTTTTTTTAACTTGTTTTATTTCTGTACTTTTAATGTTGTTTTATGTCTGTACTTGTCTTGTGCACACTGGGAACTTTTGCTAGTGTATTCCAATTGGGTTTTACTGCAAATGGCGAATACATGAATCTTATATTTAACATATGTGAGAGCTGAGGTTAGTTGAATAGCTCCTTAATAGCTACATCAGTGCCACATTTTCATGCCATGACGAAAAACAAATGCATACAAATAAATGGATTCAAAAGGTTTTGTGTAACATGCCTGTAATGGAGAAGCGGAAGTTGGCTGGATAACACTATGAACTTGTGTTTATAATCTCAATGGTGTTTTGGGTTAGCAAGGCATACGACCACATAGAATGACACAGCAGACCACGATTGGCCTTATTTTGGACATGCCTGCTATATCGCATTGAGAAAACAAAGGCATAGTGTGTGTATGTGGAGGAGTTTGCTTACATGGCGTCAATATCAGCAGCGAGAAGTGGCTTTCATGCACGGCCGAGGTCACATCTCAGGGGTAGAAGTAATCCAGCTAAAACCAAGGCCAATCTGTTGAGGTCCAAAAAGGGTCATTTTGAGATGAGCCAAATCTCTGCTCGCTAGCGCACATCTTTGACATTTTCTGCAGATGTTATAGACCATTATTTCACAAGCCAATGTTTTCTGTGAGAAATTGAATGAAATGTATTATGGTTGGACTTTCAATGAAATCGCTGTGTAATTGGTCCAGACTCTTCTCTTTCAATCGACAAATGCAAGCTCTTTGTATATAGCAGAGATATGAAATGGACAACACAAGCAGTTAAGAAATGCTTTGTTAAATTCATAGTAGACAAATTATGGACTTTTAACCATGTTGCAACGCTGTTTTTGTAGTTAAAACATGATTTTACATTTGAAAACAAAGCTCTTGAGAAATAGGTCACATGCACTTTTTAAGGGACACACATTTCTATCAAAACCTTATCACAACATATCTCAGACGCTCAACACTGCAGGCCTGGTTAGTGCTTGGATGGGAGACCAAGTGTTTAACAGTCCTTACTGGTTAATCTGTGTCTTTATAGACCAATCACTCTTCTATTAGTTTTATTTTTTGATGATCTAATCTGCTGTTGGCAAATCATCAATTCTGTCATGCCCCTCGAGGCAAATGCGGTATCATTTTAAGATAACATTTTATATTTCTCCCCCTCGTCAAAATTTGGAAAAAAAACTGATATTCACTTAGCATCAATCTTACACTTGCACAAGATAAGTCATTTTGGGGACTACAAAAATACATGGACATCGTTCGAGTCTTGTGTTGAAGAGGCTGATTCAGCAGATTGGTAGCCTTGTTTCCATCAGACTTGTAGGGCAGCTATGACTACAACATTATCTTGCTGTGTGAATGAATGTGAAGTGTCTTTGAGTCTCCAAAAAAGTCTGGTGCATTATTAAACATAGCCTCAAAGATTCTGTTTAGCCCACTATACAGGAGCTCCAGCACACCAGCGTTTATTGGCCTCGCCGTGTGAAGTCAGATGGCTATTTGTGACTTGATTGATCGTGATGGATTACTTGAGCGGCGGCTTGTGTGGAAAAGTACGTGTCTGGAGGGAAACGTGTGAACACGGGCAACAGAGCACATCATTGAGGCAATCGACCCCAGGCCCTGAGCTTAATTTGAATGTTGGGAGCTTAATGTGCAGACAAAGAGAAAGGGAACTTTTTTATTTCCTTGGTTTGGCTCCAATCCCCTTGAGTTGTCTCATCAAACGGCCCTGTTGATACTGAGTTTAACACCTGACATGTGAAATGCCGCAGCAGAGAGTTCACTAGAAGGACCACCTTGACAATTCAAGCTGATTGTTCTCAAATTGGAGCAGCTTGGAAGAATCCAAGCTGTAAAAGTGCTTTGGAGTCCGCCGGGGACAGGGATCTCTTTGCCTGTCACAAGTTTTTCATTCTCCCAACTAACCTCCCCCCATCTTTTCGTCTTCGTTTTATTTTTGGGGTGAGTGCGTACACTCTCGTGAAAGGCATACACGGTGGGTCGAGGTTTTCATCCATCTTCATTCATCACGCTTGTCATGTAGTTTTGCCGCCCGGGAAAATGTTTGCCAGGTTAGGGCTCTACCAACTTACTGCACATTCAACACTTTTCTACCTCTCACTTGTGCGCTGTGAAGAAGTTGCATTATTCAGTGCGGTTCAATTGCCCAATTTGAAATGTAGACGAGTGGCTAGAAATCCCATAACGCGCACTTACTGTACAAAGTGGAGTGGAGCCCGGCGTTTTTGATGATAATTTTTTCTCAAGCTTGTAAAGATGCAGTGATTGCCGAGACTAGATATTTATGCTGCAAAGTGGCATCGGGCATTAATGTTTGATGAGGAGAGAAACACTGACATTTGGTTAATGCTTCTCAGTCTGTGGGAGATGTGAGGACCATCTGGCGACACTAAAGTCTACAAAGATATCTGCTTTTAAAGCTCAGTCTGCAGTGAATCTTGAATTGGCTATAAATGGTTCACACTGCGTGGGTCAGCAGGAGATTATATGTAGGGACCAAATGGAGAACGCTCAAAGAGAATCCAAATTGCACATGGCATGGAAGGACATTGAACCTAAACGGCTGCAAGATACATTATCCAATCACCAGCTGATAAAGTGTAAGAAGCGTGGTTGCTGTCTTGCACTGGTAGCAGTCTAAGCAGAAACATCCAGACTTCCATATCCACACGGACATGTATAGGCTTCTTTCTATCCCACTCTGTGACGCTGCTGCTGCTGACCACACCGTGCAAGATGCTGATGCCACCACAGAGACATAGAAGGGCTTCAGGAGGTATAGCTAAAAAATAGCGTCAGTGTTATGAGTCCAGTTCAGTTTGTGATTCAGATGAACACCCAGGTACTCTTAAGAATCCACTCTCTCTATGTCCCTTCCCTGGATGTTCACTGGAGCTGGAGAGGCAGAATCCAAAATGCATTTTCAGTCCTGCATTTTGGAATCTTTTTTCATTTCACCTCATGACAGGAGCATACTGTATTTTTAGCTATGGTGTCTGGGGGTTGACTCTAATAGACTGTAGAAAGACCAACTGTTGGGTTTTGACAATTCCAATTCGACACTTTCACAGCTGAGGAAGATTTCACTGAAAATCAGATATAGGGATCTGAAACAAAGCAAAACGCTCCGAGCTGATTTGACTGGGAATAAGGGATACCACTTTATTTTGATTCCTCACATTTCCAGGAGTTTGATGGTTGTATTTTATCAATTGTCTCAAATCCAGATGTTCCAGTCCTGATATATTTTTTTATACTTGATTTATCACTTAGATCATTTTTTTAAAAGATTCATACAAAGAAGTTTAAGTTTATTTCCATCAATGCACACATACTGGCTCCATTACATCATGCGGGTGACTTTCAAAACTAGTTCATGTTATTATAAACTTTAGAGCTTGTGTACCTTACTTAAAAACCACAAAAATAAGTAGTTCCTAAAAAAAATGATTTGGTTTTATCACTTGTTTTCACATCCACGTATGTTTGGCCTCTGTCATATCTTTAGATCAGCTCTAAGAATGTAAAATATAAGCAAGAAACAGAAAAAAGTTAGGTACTTCAGCTTTAAATTGCATTTATATTCCAGGAAGGCATTGCAAAACGTCAATTTTGGAAGAATAAGGTTTCTGTTTAGGAAGTACGATGGAGGTTGGTCTAGACATGGGCATCTTTCATTACTTTGCTGTAGCCAGGTTCTGTGGAGCCAGTCAACTTTGCCAGTCCACTTTTCCAATAACCCCAGTTGCTTCTTCCTGCCCATGTCAATTTCCTGGACGTTATAAAGCGTCCAGGAAATCCAATATTTCTTATTTCTGCACCTTGTCAACAAGAATATTACAAGCACAGTGGTCCAACAGATGTGTTCTTTCTCGCATCCCACGCAACACTCCCAGTAACCTACATAAGCCTTTGTGAATCTTTTTTTTCTTTAATTAAATGCAAGAAAGTGACCTCCATCGTACTGGAACAAAAGTGTGCTGTATTTTCTTATATTCTTACAGATGGTAAATCGATAAAATATCACTCTAGAACACAGAAGTAAATTACTTTAACGTCACGGTTTGTCTTCAGAGGAAAAACTGTGCAGCGAATTTGCAAAAACATTAACAAACATTAACAAACATATGAACGCTAATTCCAATCACTGCCGTGGAGTGAGTTTACAAAGCATAAAAACATATATCATTTAAAAAGTCATTCTGGGCATTGTCCTCTAGACTTCTCCATGGACGCGACAGGGGCAGCTCATGCTTCAGACGGACTGGTTTCACTTTTCACTGGTGCTCTGTAAATCCACTCATGGTTTCACAGGCTCCCAACGTATGGATGTGTCCCTCTTCTAGTTGAGAAAGTTGCGTTTTGGAGTTCTGCTGCTAGCTACACTTTGTAATCACAGTTTTGTTCAAATAAAAACAAAAAAGGCCCAATATTAATTATTGGTAAAAAAGCACATATCATGAATTGTCTAAATTGTGTATTTTATGGGTTACATTTAAAATCACTTCAAGAAAGTAAAAAAGGCCAAATGTACAAAAGAAGGGATGCACTGATCCAGCTTTTCTGTGTCCAACACCAATGTTAAGTAAGTAAGTACATTTTATTTATAGCACCTTTCACAGATAAAAATCACAAAGTGCTGTACAGGGTAAAAGCAGATATTTATATACAATAGAAATAAGACAAAAAAAGAAAATAACATAAAAACAAGAAACTAACTAAAAGCTGCCCTAAAAAGAAGTGACAATGTTGATACTGAGATTTGTTACTACTTTGACGTTTTGAGTACTTTTAGTGATAGAGGAAACTGGACATATACACAGACATAGAAAGAATACGCATTTTCCACTCAGAAAGGCTTTGTTCGGACTGGGATTCAAACCCTGATCCTTCTTACTGAGATGCAAGAATGCAAACCACAGTGCTGATTTTGTGGTGCGGCTTCAAGAAAATTGGAACATTAATTATTTGCCTCATTCTATTGGTTTCCACAGACCTCTCATAGCTGCTTTTTGCTCGTGCTTTGGCATAAATGCAGGCACCCTGAAAGAAAGATGCTAAATAATGGATGTAGACTATTCAAGCTCATTTGTTTTCATTATGGCGATTATGCAAATGCTTTAAGAGAACTTTTAAGTAAGAGAGCGGTCAAATCCATTTCTATCTCACAGATTAGGTCTCAAATGGAATAATATCACGCATGGGAGCAAATAATATTTTATCTAGCTTTTCTTTGTATTGCACTGCTATTAATACAGTATTGCCTATGGTATAAGCATGATTTACATAACTGTCTGGTTGTAATTTTACAGTGATTAAACAAGCCTGGGGCTTTGACTCACATAAGCAGACTGTTAATGCAGAGCTGGATATATCTGCTTGCCTGAAGGTTATTAAATGCACTGGCTGTGTTTATGCCTTATCTTCTGGGATTACAAACTATTTCTGCTTGCACATTTGATTTCACACCTGCAAAAGAATGGAGCCAGTAGATGGCAAAACACTTTTAAACACCTGTAATATGCTTTTAACTTAGGCTCAGTGTGGCAGGTGCATGTGGAGCCGGTTTTTACAAGGTGAGACCAATATATATGTTTTGGAATGGAGTTTTGAACGAGCTGCTCTCTGTAGGGCAGAAGCTGATACAGTACCTCTGTTTTAGAACGTCACACTTTTTGAATGTATGGATTCTGAACAAAAGTAAGATCCAAAGTGGGAGCAGTGTGAGGTAATTTGTATGCTCAGCTGGTTTGTGTGCAACAATTCTGCTACACCTTTGACACTTAAACTTTTAAAGCCATTATCAGGGACAGAGGCAAGGCATGTTCGCCTGTCATCTATGGCCTTATCACACTACCCTTTTCCACTCATACACACACGCACACACACACGCATGCACGCACGCACACAAACACACTCACACACACAAACACACACACGCACACACACAAACACGTCGTAAGAATAGACCTTCAGACCGTGCCCCCTCCAAAGCCTCGTCTCCAATCGGCATCAATGTCTGTGTTTATCAGACAGAGCAGGCTTGCCCCGGAGAGAACTCTGAATGGGGAAGGAAATAGACAAGGGAAATCAATACAAGGTGCATCGACACAGCCCCTGCTTTAAAGGAGACGCAATATGCAAAATATTTGTATTAACCACCTTCATATAGTCAGCGATGGTCTTTGCCAAAGCAGTGCAAGGATTGGTCATGAGTTTCTCTCCATGCCGCGGAAAGACAGTATAGAACATGTAATTTGGACACGCCTCACGCAGATTGTGAGTTTAAGTTTATAGGTTTAGAGTCACAGCTATGAGTGAACATGGTTGAAGATTATTCTATTCAACTCTTTGATGCAGTTCTGCTTGTGTACAAGTCTCTCCATGGCCTCACACCAAAATCCATCTGTGCCATGCAAGTGCCATATGAACCAACTCCAACTCTGAGGGTGCATTCACAACTCCCAAGTGAACCAGAATGTGGCCCAATTCTGGTTCACTTTGATCAAAAGCACAAACCACAGGTGTACACTGGCCCTGTAGCTTCTATTCAGACAATGTTCGAATCCTGGTTGAATTCTTAATGTACTGAGATTGTTAACATAATAAGAGCAAACTACAAACACATCCATGCCTTTTCTACTAAAGAAAACATGCTAAAACTGAACATAAACAACACAAGTTCTTCATGAGTAACATGAATTTTTTATTTTCCCCAATCTGAAGTTGACAGCTCCTTTCCTGCACAGCGAGTGGTACTATGCAGAGGGTCATTAAGTGCCGGTGGTCAGGATGAAATGTGGAGCATGCTTTTAGCTGACTGGACAGAACCGTACCTGCGCTGCTGCCAGAGCTCCACTCTCAAGGCTGCTGCGCTGAGATAAGTTACTGCATGTATTTTCATCGATCACACAAATTTAAAGCCTGTGCGAGCTTGTGATTGGTTGCCGAAGCTCAGTAATTGGGGTTTTCAACAAAGATGGGATGTGAGATTGAGACAAAAACGAGAGACAAGACATTGGAGGGAGTAATGTAAAATCGCACGCTTTTGTTGTATAAATTCAGGATTCAAAAAAAATTATAATTTGAAGAATGACAAAAACAATGACACATAGTACTAGACAGACACAAGGAACAAACACAGAAATACAAGGAAAAAACATGTCATTATAGAAAGAATCTCTTGGGATGTTATTGACAACGCAATACACAAACCAATAAAGAGCTGTTGCCAAAATATATATGAAAAGATAAAAGATCACATTCACAACTTTAGTATTTTGCGATTTTCTACACCTGAATTAAAATCAGAATAAACAAATGACAGCAGATGGTCATGACAAGGTCTTTTTTACCTATTGTCATGTTTTGCTAAAATCTGTCAATACAAAATACTGTGTTAAACCAGTTATTTTATTTAATATGAATGAAACAAACAGAAATTAGTCAGTGTGGGTCAAAATAGATGACTTTATTTTCACACAGATCGCCCGGTATTTAATGGCTTTTCAGTGCTTCAAAAAGGTTCCACTCACCCATTTTTTACCCAAGCCAAATGAATAATAATTATCATCTTTCTTGATCACGTCCCACCAGTGGAAATTTCGTCCATCCATATCCATGTAGCTATTTATAACTGACGATACTTTTTCATTTTCCAAAATATATAAATCAAGCTATATTGGGCCTTACGACACTCTCCTCCTTCTCATTATCACTCCCATATCCAAATTTGTACCCCAAAAAACCACAATATGTTGCTAGTTTCTGCCATTTTGATGAACTGATTAAGACATTTCATTTTCATTCTGCAGCATTTTTGAGAGTAAAAAAAAAAATCTATTCGTGGAATCTTATCGTGAACAGACTCAGCTGTGTCTCGAGTCTCCGGTAACAAATTCAAGAAATGCCAACAGCTTTGAGGCATTGACTGCGACCGGGTTTTGTGGCCTGTTTGTTCCGAGCCTCATCTGTATTGATGAGATAAAAAGGCCACTATTCAGACCACATGGAATCGGAATGCTGCCTTTCTGTGCGCTTTTGTCTGTCTGTGTGGCTGCTTTCTCCATACTATTCACAGTGCAAATAGCTACCGTTGTTCTCCTCCAAGCATGAATGTTCTCTGCATCCAGCTTTTGTTGATGCACACCGCTGATGGCAAATTCAAATACTCCAGCGGTGTTTCTGTATAATTGCTCACTAAAAAATGTCTGCGTGCATTTTGCTTTAACAAAATGCTGTCGGCTCTCTCTGAGTTGCAGTCTGTTCATTCCCTGGGAGCAGAGAGGGTATAATATAGGCTGCTTCAACTTTGAGATCTAGTTTTTTTTTTCTCATCATGATACATTTTCTTTTATGGTGTGGTGCTGCTGTGTAAGTGCCTGAGTTAATAATTAGTTTGATCACACTATAATTTGAGCACAATACAAAATGTTAAATGTTCACATTTTTAAATCAGGTTGTATGAGTTAGATCAGGCTTGTCAAACTCAGGCTTGGGCCAAATCCGGCCTGCAATACCATATTTAGTGCCCCCTGAAATTATTTTCAATTATCATTATTACAGTAACTTACAGCATTGATGGCAATCGGATTCTATGGCATGTTATACGTCATTTTAAAGCCTGTTGTCTCAGGAAAACAACCATATAAAATAAAATCTCTTCATGATACTTGGCCCAGTTGTGGTTGAATCCAAACCTACTAGAAAATGACATGCGTCAAATACAGTTAATTTGCTCGGATCAGTCGTCTTCATGTTTTCATGTTTCTGGTCAGAAATTCAAAAAATCTGTGACTGGTTTTATGACACTTTATTTCTGTCATGGTGCACCCTGTGTAAACTTTGCTCTGCTGTCCTGCGCTCTGAAACATGATGCATCTACAGCAAGACTGACAGAATAATACATCAATCTATGTGAAATTAGCGTTGCACTGACCAGCGCGTGTCACAGCTCTGCTCAGGGAAACTCTCAGTCTAATGTGAGTGTTGGGAGACCATGGACCATAGGATTATTATTAAGCCATGATTATTCGCATGATTTAACTTTGACAGCTCTTGTAAATAATGATTAAAAGCAATACCAATAGGTGGTTAAACACAGAGGATGAATGAAATGAACAACATTTCATGTCTAGATCAGACATATCTCTATATTAATGCGATCCACTGTAACTACAGGTTTGGTTAAAACAAAGCATTTTTCTAAGTAGTTCATAAAATTTCATCCAAAGATTTACGTTTTTTTGTAAATCTTACTGCGGTTTACTATGTGTTGAGTAACTGCATACACTTAAACAGTCACTATGTTTTATTTTGTTGCTATATTGATTCATATCTAATCATTAATATCATTAATATATTAATATAATGAATATTCATCTCAAAATTGTTATGATATTGATACATCTTTCAGTCCTAATAAATGCCATGGACCAATAAGAGGTTAGTTAAAGTACTTGCTTGTACCAGTGCATGTTGGGAAATAACCCTTGAGATGGACAGACTGTCCGACAGTCTGATTGTCATAAACGTGTGGATCAGTGCAAGCAGTTGCCGAGGTCAGTATATTTCAGGGAGTCTTTTGTTTATTGAATGTGTGACATCAGTCACTGCAGAAAGGTAACAGTCATTTAACATAACATTTTCATGTCCCTCTGTAGTCTTTGTTTTACTTGCGTAGGGGAGTACATGAACCTCCAGACAAATCATTTTGAAGTTTAGAATTGGTGATATGTAACGTTTCTTAAGCCTCTCAGAAACTGCATAGTGCCTATGAATAAGCCTATAGCCTTTTCTTTTAGCCCTTGTTGATGAATAGAAATCTTGGTTACATCCTCAGCGGGAGGCTCTAATAAGCCGAGGGACCTAGTCAAGACCCAAAAGAGAAACTGGATTTAAAGCAGTCTAAAGGGGCAGGGAGCATGATTTACGAGCACAGACTGACTGCAGTGCTGTTCCTCTCCTTGGGCCTCCCTCTACAGCCAATCACAGCCAAAACACTCAACACTTCCTGCTTGCTCGACGTGGTGCCACTGCCTGTGCTGTTGTCACCACTCTAATCTATTTGATTGATTATCAGCCTAATCCCTACATTATTCTCTGCATTCGGTTCAGGGCGTTCAGTACAGCAAAGCTAGAACCCTAAAGCAGCTACATCAACAGTAACTGCATGATGCAGTTTATTTTCTACCGTTTTGTTTCATTGCGGTAAAGATTGGATTACCTGCAAAGGTCATATTTGGGTAAAGCATGCATCTAATTTGTAGCCATCAGTCAGAGTGATAAATGTCACGGGCAATAGTTGTACATCACTCCTATCCTACAGTGTTACATGCATCGCAGTAATGGAGCTGTCCACATATGAAGCATGCCCCACTCATGGGCATTCAAGTCTATCACTAAGCCACAAGCCCAGGGGTACAGACCTTTGACAACATGCAGAATGTGGTGCAGGCAGAAAAAGACTGCAAACAGGAGCAGTTCCGGACAAAGCATGAACTCAAATGAAGCATTACAGTCACTAAAAGCCGATTTTCACTTTAGAGCTTGTCTGGGCAACAATATGTTTAGTCTTGGAACCATTCAATTTCCTAATAGGAGAGGTGCTTTATGTTTGTCCTTAGCCTTTATTGGGCGCTACAAATGTCTATCAGATGCATCAATGCGTATGCGGCAATCGTTTCACTTCAAACTGATAACGTTTGACAAGCTACAGAAACTTGAGAAGAGAAGAAACAAAAAAGACACAGGTTTACACAATGGAGCAGAACAATTTTAAGTTCAACATGAATTCTGCCATCAGTTGGATCTGTAAACAAAATACAAGCTTCTGTCGGTCTTGCCGTCCCTCCCCGTTCTGTGATTGGTCCCAAATCCATGTGAAAATTTCTACCTGAGTTTCCAGGCAGCACAACACCATGAAAAGGAGAAGGAGTTTTTATTTTAAGTTGAAATTTTATACCAGTATCATCGGATACTGACCCACAGTGTCTGCGTACACTGGTGTATCCGCGGTATTTTTTTTTCAAGCTTGTATTTATAGCTTTAAAGCGAGGTACAACATACTGTGGTAGACCTCTTGTCATCAAAACTACAATAATTGACAATCATTTAGAGGAGGGCAAAACTTATGGTTTGGGCTAAATGTGAGAACCCCTGCTTTAGAACCAGTGAAAGAAATGTCACATAAACGTTAAAACATCTATAATACTCACACTTTGAGGCCGTTTTTGCAGCTAGAACCTATAACATTAGCGTATGAAGCGAGGATTTGCGTCTGCTTTTGATCCAACAGGCAGTGTGCATTGACATGGGCAAAAAAATAAAAAATAAAAACTTGATGGTGGCTGTAGCAACAAGGAACGTGTTATCGGACCAACATGCCGATAAAAATGACTTCCAACAAAAGCAGCTCGTCCCTGGCCTCGCCTTTATCACCGATGCAGTTCTGCCTGGTTTTGAAAAGAGAGAGACAACATGACATAGGGATTTGCAAGATGCCGTGTGCGTGCCGGAATTACATTTGGAAGAAATTCAAGTTGGAAGGAGAGTCTTTCTGTCAGGGCTGATAAGGTTTAAGGGCCGGAAAAGTGCCTTCTATAAATTAAACACAAGCATAAACTACTTGAGTGAAAAGCCTTTTTATCCAGGGAAAGCCAGCAGTTCAGCAGCAGGAGCAAACACATCTTGACTTAAACACATGGATTGGTTTGTCCATACCAATCAACAGCCAGCTTTAACAAAAAATCTGTCTTTGTGTCCATTTTTCTACTTGTTGTTTTGTAATTTGACAGCAACCCTGAGTAGAATCGCAACTTAGCCATCCTGGGACAAGAAAATGGATGGATGGACCGAGAAGTGTCTGGAGATTTTCGCATAGATGTATGCCTATTTTGTATTTCATTTGCACATTTTTGCAGCGCTCTGAAGTTGTTCCCCACTTTACCCAGGATTTCTTTGCATAAATATTCACAGTGATGAGTGATGCTAACTTTCAGAATCCAGAGCTACATCACATACAGAGCATAATGGTATTTCCGAGATGTGTGAAGATGTGTTTCTGTCAAGAGGGAATTCGTTTTGGAATGATGTTGAAGTTCAAGTCACACATTGAAACAAGTCTTCAAGGCCAATACCATAGAATGTAACGAAATAGAATAACACAGAAATGGTATTATAACAAAAACTTGGCACAAACGTTTCAACTTATCCATGTGTAAGATTTTATTAATGGACCTACAGTATATGCAGTTGTGTGTATATATGGTAGTACGTTGTGTAAATACTTGTAATATAATATAATGTAATACACATTTCTTGCGCCCTTCCACTCACTAGTATAATATTTTTGTATGAGAAATGGTTCTTCTCTGTATGATTTTGTTGTTGTTGTTGACTAATGACATTGGCGATTTGGAGCTCACCACGGTGCTAAGGACAGCTCCGCCCACATGTGGTCCAACACAAAGAATAGGATGAAGTTAATGATTTGATGAGCTTTTATATGTATCATTTGCACTATTTGGCTTTTTTTTCATCGTCCTGGATCTGTGTGTGAGCGTGTGTATGTGTCTGTTCAAATAGGGCATCAGCAATCATCTAAAGCAAAAGTATCGAGATTGGTATCAGACTTCAAAAAGGCTGAGTCTGTACCTCCCTGAACACAGTGGTAACATTTTGAACGTAAAACTTCTTCTAACAATATATCTGATGGAGCAAAAACACATTCTACCCAATCCCAACACTGAAGTCTGTCCCCCCCATACAATTAATTCAACAAACAACAAAAGTATGTGAAGAGAGGCATGATTTTAAAGGATACCTGTGTGTTAAACGGATAACATGTATGTGTCTCTGTGTGTGCGAATTATTAGTATGTAGAATAACACAATGACACAATACTGAATAAATAAGTCTGTCCCCTGCTCACGGCCCTATCTGTGGACTTAGACCTCCATCACCTATCTGTGGATTTAGACCTGGGTTGCCCTCCATCACTCAGCATCAATCCTATACTGCACTAACGTCGGGGGCGGGACCACGATGCTCCTCATATCTCCAGTCTGACGGAGAGGGACTCGCCGTCTTGAGATTGCGGCTCAATATGTGTAACAGTAGGGAGGCACTCAAACATGAAAGCAGCCGTATTAAAACGCTCTTTTAAAATGGAACAAAGTCGCCCGGTGTCTGATGTCGTAAGCCGATTGAGGGAAAATCCATGGCGATGAGTGGACTGTTCTGACAGCAGTAGGACGTGAAGAGTTTGCAATGTTCTTGGAAGGCAGGAGCGCAGGTGTGGCACTGTAGATTGGGGAAGGTGGCTCGGTATTAATTTGGAACATCTCAAGAGCGGAAGTTTTTTAATTGGATGTGACAGAGGCATGACAACTCTCTTTGCTTGCTTGTCACATTACTGCTTGTTAAAAATGCGTTCGCAAGAGTATGCCAGCGTTTCTGACATCCAACACCATCCCTGCAGTCGCGAGGTCTATGTTGTGTGATTTCTTTTTTCCTGTAGATTGGAGTTTCTATGAATTTGAACGCAGGGAAAGTAACTGGGAGTCAGAACAGGACTTGTTAGAGAGGACAAAACTTGTGAAAATCTCTGTTGCAAAGTTTTCTACCGTGTTATACTTGCATTCTCTTGCTTTCTCTCAATTGATGGATATTATCGTACTCCTGATGCCACCATTGTTACTTTCTTTGTTCCCCAATGTTCTTTTCTGAATCTGTGAAATGTTGGACAATTTTGTAGCAATGTCTATGTCTATGTCTATATCATGAACCATAACCCCCGAGCTAGATAAAGCCCAATTGGGAAGTGCCTATGGACAACACTCCTATTGACTTACATTGAAAAGTAAAGTCCATTTGCTTATTAACCATTCACTCTAATATTTGGGCTCAGAAATGTTGGACAATTTTGTAGCAATGTCTATGTCATTATCGTAGACCACACCCCACTAGCTAG
>JAPMNZ010923719.1:0-10592 GCA_029875035.1 Pomatoschistus microps
ACAGACAGACAAACAACTGCACAGACAGACGAACAACTGCACAGACAGAAGAACAACTGCACAGACAGACGAACAACTGCACAGACAGACGAACAACTGCACAGACAGACAAACAACTGCACAGACAGAAGAACAACTGCACAGACAGACACACAACTGCACAGACAGAAGAACAACTGCACAGACAGACAAACATCTGCACAGACAGACAAACATCTGCACAGACAGACACACAACTGCACAGACAGACGACAGACGAGGCTCCTCGTACCTGCAGGTAGTCCGACTGGATGGCGGACAGAAGGTGCTCCTTGCCCAGCTCGTACAGGACGTCCGAGGAGACCACCTGGCTGAACTCTTCACAGAGGAAGTGCATGGCCTGACGGTGGACCCACTTGGACCCGTACGGCTGCGAGCTCCACTTGAGGATGGGCACCAGCGAGTCCAGGGACAGGCTCTCCACGATGATGTCCTCGCAGCCTGGGACAGAGAGGAGAGGGAGACGAATGAGCATCAAGTATGTGCAACACGCTCGATGTCATCAGTACAGAGTACAGTACAGAGTACGGTACAGAGTACGGTACAGAGTACGGTACAGAGTACAGTACAGAGCATAAACAATGCCTTGTTTGTATAAATGCAATTTACCACACTATCCAGTATAGGTTTACTTTTGTAAAAAATATTGGTTTCTCCAAAACCAATATTTTTACTCATCTTTAGTCCCTTTTTGCTTGCAAAGAACTTAAAATAGCTGTCCTTGCGATTTGCTAATTGCAACCACAAAAGTGCGATTCCCAAACACATTTCTCCGATGGGCCGCATGAAGGACCCTGGGGGGGTCTCTCTGGTGGCCCCACATCCTCAGCACATTTCCTCAGCACATACCAAAGCAGCAGGCAGTGGTTTCACTTTGGAACACGTGGAGGTATCAAAGGCATTTCTGTGGGCTGCCGTGACTCAAGCGGCCTCCTCTTAACTGTGAGAAGCAAATAGAGCAGCCACACACACACTCCAGAATCTATTCACAAGCCTCCGGGGGACGACAAACCTGCATTTAAAACCATTTGGTAAAAAAAAGGACAAAAAAAGTGCTCAAAAACTTCTAATTTGATGCAAAACAGCCATCTGTTGAGAAAATTAACAACAAACACAAGACGCCTACACTGGGACTAAGATAATCATGGATTACCTTCAGATTCAAAATCTGAGAAAACTGCAGAGAAATGTTCAGTCACATAAAACAATTTTGTCTTCTTGCTTGATTTAAAAGAAGTAAATACAGAACCAACAACTGTATACAACATTAAGCTCCAGATGTGATCCCACTGTTCAGATATCTCCAATAACAGTACATTACATGACACCCTGGTGCAAGCTAGTTCAACAAATGCTAATGAAAGTTGGAGTAATGTCATCTTGTTACTTTCCTCCTTTGTTTTGAATAGTGTTTTGTTTGATTTTCTAATCTGCTATTGGCAAATCACCAATGTTATGAAGTAACACCTGAAGTGGCACCTGAAATGCGGAGAGCCGACCCGGAAAAAACATTTACACATTTTGAGAAAAGTATTAATACTTCTATGGCAAGAAAATAAACAAGACAAAAAAACAAACAATAGTACCAAATGTTTGCTTAAAGCTGGGGTACCTAACTTCTTTGTGTCATACTGTAAATAGTAAATGTTTGTCCCAACTTGAAGAGTATTGTAAAAGTAAAAAGGTGTTAAACTCATCACCTTGTATTCATCTTTTTTGTGCATACTTGTAAAACAAAGTGTGAGTGAGGGTGGCGCTTATTCATCCTCTAAAAAAAAAAAAAAAGTGATCTAAAAATGTGACAGAGACCATAACAACACATGCATGTGAAAATTAGCATTAGCAAAACTGTTTTGAAAGCTCGTCAGGTGGATTTTACGACATAGCTCAATTTTTTGTGGTTTGAAAGTCTGGTACCTCCACTTTATAGTCCATCCTTTGCTCTCATTAATATTGCATTTGCATTTCAGTGGAAAAAACACGTCTCTCAAATGCAGTGCTTTTAATATGAGCAGAAGATGGGAATCAGCCTTAAACATCTAATGGCCCGTCTCAGCGCGGGTGCCGAGGGAGTGACAGGAATATTAACTGCGCTGACAGCCGGGCGAGATGCTAACCGAGATGACATTTGAATTCAGCGGAGCCGTTTGTTTAGTAAGGAGGCTCTGAAGTCACTTTGAATGTGTATAACTTTTGGGGCGTCGATCGTGTGTAGACTGTTCAAAGTCAAAGTCTATAAATCGCTCAGATGCAAAACTGAGCCGAATATTTGATGTGAAAATGCAGACGTGCCGTTGGACTCTGCTCATGGGTTGATATGGCTCATTATAATAGTTTTCTCTGTCAACAATGGAATAAATCGGCCCCTCGGTCACTTCATCAACGGCGCCTTACTGTGAATGGAAATACAAGAATTCGTATGAACAAAAATGTGAAAAATCTGGCGCAAATGCAAGTGACAGAATTTCTAGTATGCTTATTATTTGAAAAAGTACATTGTTGAATGTATGCATAGTTAGGACATTGAGCAAAAACACCAGTACAGGTGTTGATCAAAACCAGTATAAAGTATCTATTTTAACTGCTTTGGTGCCAATGTCACACAGCATTGCAACTTCATTACCAGCTCCACTACTCTCTAATTTATTGAGCATCTTAAAATAGCCTATAATCCAGGTTGTCAACCACGCAGTATTGGAAATGGGTTTGAAAAGGCCTGCTGTATTGGTTGCCACAGGAGTGAGATGAGGTAATAACTGCAGACACGTCTTGACGTTTAATGGGAAAAGATGACAGGGCCATGTTCCTGTCTAGCGGCTTGACAAATCTTCACTTAGCTTAACATTCCCAGAGCCAGAGGGCATCGGCAGAGCTAAGAACACAGAGGAGGCTCCCAGTCCTGTTTCTGTCTGGCAGGACTGAGAAGGCTCCCAGTCCTGCCTGTTTCTGGAGAGGGCAGCTGCTCATGTCACAGCTGCTGACAGCCATGGTGAAAAGCAAGTCTCATGCTAACAATGTGACATCATTATTATACATAACTTAGTAATCAAAATTCATTTTTTACGGAACTCTTTGCCTCATAGTTTAAGCTACTCAAGCTTTTAGCACAAATTACAATAGTATACTGTATTTTAATAATCACTAATTATGGAGGTGTACGTTACCTTGAATCTGGTGATACGATTCATATCAATACATAGGTTCTTTAAGTGTCTTGTGAGCGGAAATGTAAAGGGCACAGTTTTCACAAGCGAACTAGCCCAAGTGGCCCGGATCGTGGCTACAGGGGTGTGAAGACGGCTCGCGTTCAGAAGGGTTTATTTTTTTCATAGTTAAGTTTCCTTTTATCTTCCTGCTGGAACATGGATCGCGTTCTTTGCATCAGAGTCAATGTGAACAAGAGTGAGATGAGCCTTTCTCCAACGTGCAGCAGCTCAGTTGGTAACGTGTGTGTGCGGGCGCCATGGATGGCGAAGCAGACACGGGAGCGTGCCTTGGAGTAAACGGCGTGAGCCTGAGAAATGAATGAGAATGAAAAGTGTGACGTACGATCAGAGCGTCTGGAGCCAGACAGGATTCAAGTGAATGTTTTGGCCACAAAATAAAGTGTGACTTTTGAATAACAGTTTGAAGTGTTATTGGGATTGCGCCACACTGTGACAGCGAGGGTCAGAATAAAAGGGAGTTATACCTCGTAGGAAACGCATCCCTTCGCCCCTTTACCACGGTCCAGGGGCTCACATGAAGGGTGTAACGCAAGCAAGTATGAGATTGCAGGGAGAGACGTGTGTGAAAATGCAGGAGCAGCAGGAAGACGTAATGTGAAACACAATACCACGTCCCCACCTCACCTCATCCCCCACTCCCCACATTGACCTCCCTCATCTGGGCTTTAACTGTGCTCAGGAACCACATCTCCCAACTGTACCCAAGCACACCTGCAGCAATCGTGCCTACGCCCAGTTGCAGCGGTCACACAACACCTAAAGCCTGGATATAATCGCGATCTGGGCCTTTAACCGGGCTTTACGTTGTGATTGTGACCGCAGCCTAAGAGCAGGGCATTTTGGCCCAAAATAAATGTGTAAAACATATTTTCTATTGTAATATGTTAATTTTAATACTTTCCAAAACTCCAACAAAATTCAACATCTGCATTGTACTGTGCTTTAATATGTTGGCTTTAATGAATTTTTTATGAGAAAAAACAAAGTGGTTGAAATGACAGCATACCATTAACTTTGAAACCATCAGGGTTTTAAAAAGCACAATGGAAGGCATATTTTAATCGTTTATCAAGACTAAGTTATTCCTAATTTCACTCTCTACTGCTCAAATATCTCTATATCTGTCCAACGGTGATAGGAGACGATAGTTGACCACTACAACAGCAGCAGGTCAGAATAGGATACATTCCTTAGTGAACTGATTAAAGGCATGCAGCAGAGACAGGAGCAGGATAAAAATACCCGTCGGTGCAGGGTCTCGGGGGGAGGGGAGTGAGATGAGGTGATGCGTGTGGGGATGACACCATTTGCCTGCTCCGCTCTGTGCTTAAGCTGCCACACTGACCCGGACAGTGACACCAGAGCCTGAGGGTATGAGCTGCACACTGCATCTATGAGGAGTCAGCCCCAAAAACACCTTCAGACAGTTGTTTTCAACTGACACAAGCTTTATGAAGCCACAAGGAAAATTACTTCAACACAATGCCAAACATGACTGGGTTCTGTATGGTTTGTCAGTACAAAGCCATTTTTATAACCCAAATGTGCCAGAAAATCCTATTTGGATAGTATGGCTCGAAAATTCTCAACCAATAACTACAAATATAATGCACTGAATGCTACGTGGCTAGAACGATATTTATTGAATGTGAGCCATTGATTAAGATTAAGAGATCCTTTATTTGTCCCACAGTGGGGAAATTTCAGTATTTAGGGCCATGCCACTGCCACTGCCAGCAAATGTTAATATGAAGACCAATTTCTCACTAATCCATTAGTCTTTATCTTTTATAGATTAAATGTTATGGCTCCAGTCACTCTGCAGGACTGTAAAAGCAGACCAACACAAAGTTAAGGTCAGAACTATCAAGTTCAAATACACATCTCAGTTTACACGATTATGTGAAAATCTAACACGACAGCTTTTCTCTTTCTGCAAACAATCCTAATGTTTCAAAAGACAAACAGATTACTTAATCTCTCAAGGACACACAGACAATGTCAGAAATGGCATTTGCTGCATATTTTTCTCACAGACAAAACTAGAAAAGCACATATCCATCTTTTTCAAGTCTGATATCAATCCCAAAACTTTTAGCTTTCAATATCTGTCAATTATATCATCTGATACTAGTTAAAAAAAATTTTTTTTTAAACCATTATGTTATCGGTGCCTCCCTGGACAAAGTGTCTGAATGCGGTTTACCTTGAGCCAACATGCTGAACTCCAGAAAGAGAGCGATGTGGTAGAGTTCCATGGCCTCCTCTGTGCGGGTGCTGGCCCCGCGGCCCCCTGACACCAGCGCCTGCACCTCGCCCAGGCTCCCTGTGGACGGGCTCCCTCGCAGCACCAGCCCCAGCTCCACTGCGTCCGTGTACATGCAGTGCAGGATGACCTGCACGTACTTCCGGGGGATGATGGATTCATCCAGGACGATGCGAGTGGGGGTGTGCAGTGTGCGCTCAGTCATCTCCTCTCCTGTGCGGATACGCCTCTGTAACAGGTTTCTGAAGAACGGAGAGCGTGCTGAGAGAATGGCCTTATGGGCCCTCAGGTCCTCTTCGGGGGTCCCAGGGGCCACAGTTCCACCTGGACCTGCAGTGGGGGGGCAGGCTACAGCCCCTCTCTCAGCACAGGCCTCCACCATCTCCGAGTCTGAGGAGAAGCTGAGCAGAGCGTCATAGTAGCACATGTGGTCGAACAAGCCCTTCATGTCGGCCTCCAGGGAGTTAGGAGTCCCGAACTCTTCACTGAGCTGCACCAGGACGTCCACGTTCTGGAGGCGGCTGTCCTCTGCTGCCCCCATACCAAATTCCCCAGTGTAGAGGTACTGCAGTAAGGCTGAGAACATGGGCACGTCGATGCCTGCTGTGTCTACATCCATGAGAACCTCTGCTCCATAGCCCGGAGCTGATGTCAGCAGGGACTTAAAGAAGGGGCAGCGCACAGCCAGGACTGCCCTGTGTGCCGGGAAGCATGTGCCGTGAAAGATGAGGTCTACATCTGTGCAGTACTTGTGCTGGTACAATGCTGCCAGGTCCCTCTGTAGATTGGGGGCTTCAGCGCGGGCTAGACTGGCCTGAAAGCTGAGCTCCTTAAGTGCAGCGGTGCCCTCGTACTCCTCCACCAGGGCGTTTGTGTCACGGACGTCCCATCCGGACAGCAGCTCCCGCATCTGTCGAGCGTGGTCTGCTGAGCGGCTGGACTTCCTGCGCTTGATGAACCTACGCTTGAGTGTGGCCAGCCCCAGACTCTTCTTCTTCCTGTCGGCCGGCCGCTCATGGCCGTGTTCCAGGCTGTACAACTTTGACTCCCAGCCATAGCCCTGCTGAGAGTATGACGATGTCCCTGAAACAACAAACCACACCAGGTTAACATCTAGTGTGATAAAGCATCTTCAACACAGCTCCATTTAGAATCAGAGGTGACATGAGTCTCACTGCGGCTCTGTGACCTGATCTTTCAGGACAAGAAAAAAACAATCCTAGCACAGCACATGTCTTTGGAGTAAGTTCAATGGAACAAAAAAAAAAATCAAAGCAGGCACAATCCTTTTATATCTTTTATATAGGAGCCAAAGGCTTGCCACAAGGCCATATGAAACCTAATTAGCCCATTAGCCAGAGGACATTGTCATTGTGTGAACCTCAGCCCACTCACATCTTTGGGTGCAGTCAATTACAGTGAACACTTGTGTTTGGCATCAGACACAGGGCTCAGACGTCAGAGCGCACTGTGCCAAGGAGATCCTCTCTCTGAGCCTGCACTTCTGTGACATCCATCAGCCTGACCCACATAGTGATCTAATCTGCGAGCTGAGGAGCGGTCGCACCGGTGGAGTGTTTATGAGTATTCCTTATAGCAATACATGTAAACACCTTCAGTTTGTCATTAACCTGAAAGAGCAGAGCGACTTGAAAATGATGTGTGCAATAAAGAAGGAGATACTTGCCTATGAAAGTCTGCTGTGGCTGTGAACTTCCTCCTATGCGCGGGGAACAGGAGTGTGGATAGCTGGACCCATTGGCACCCATCCTCCGCTCTTCATGTGCTGTACGGGGGTCGCCCCACTGGCCGAGTCATTCTGCTCAGACGTGACTCCTCTCTGTGGGTCCAAGGTAGACACTCAGGGGCCCGGGCAAAGCAGGACGTCCCTGCAAACACATCAAGGCAGACACAGTTGAAGAGAATGACCACTCAATAAGTCCAAGTGAGCAACCTGGTCCCTGCGTGGCCTCATGAGAGTGTGAAGAAAAGCTGGAATAATTAAACCAATGAATGAGCTTTTTCCAATAATTGAGAAATATTTTATGAAATCACTCACCAGTAACTTCTCAGAATTGTAACATAGATGTGCAGAGATACGTTTAAGGCTTTAACAGAGCAGCAAATACATCTTTTAAGCAAAAAATTCTATTCAGATTTTCTCCAGTGGCATTATAACATGGGTCAAAAGTAGAGTAAAAAAATACCATCATTGGATTAATCCATTATCAAAATCATGGCACGTTAGAACCCACGACTGAAGAACTGACCTGTATGGAACTCCCCTTTTCACTTAATGAAAACACAAAATCATGCACAGTAAGCACCGGTGAGGCTGTGTAATTCCGGCATGCACTTTCCCATGAACCCCATGTACAAGTCACAAGCCTTCTGGAGGTTCTGCTTTTCATACACAATAGATACTTGAAATGAGAATTTTCATTTCTTCCAGTTTCCAGACATTTACTTCAACTTTAATCAGACACCTTTACCACGTCCACTTTCACATCCCCATGCTGCGGATCAAGGGGATTTTCAATGGACCAGAGCAGCAGGATCAGCGCACAAATTCAAAAACCATCATAAAATGTAAGTATATAGAAGCAACCATCGCTTGAAACCCTTTAGAGAGAATAGGCAGATACATACAAAATTAACACGCTTCAGTATTGAAAAAAGGATACCCAGGTGAAACTCTGAAAATAAGAATATCTTTCAAAAGTCCAAATTTACTGTGCTTAATTATGAGAAACAAATGTATGACGGACGCATTACATGAAAAAGTGAGATATCAAGCATTCGTTATAATGTTGATCTCGCTTGCAGCTGTAACAAAAATAAATCTTTATATCCAGAGTATTTTTATTTAAGCCATAATCATCACAAATCACTGTGAGTGTAGTGTATTGTATTCTATTCTAATTTCCTGGGCTTAACTTGTAGCAGTAATAACAGAGCTCCAGACCTCCATTAATAGACATGTCAAAGCTATCGCCAGGTCACAAGGTCAGACCGAATTCAACATAAATAACCAGTTTCAAATCAAATACAAATTACTTCAAAGTAAATAACTACTAACTAATATAAATGCATAGTAGAGCTAATACAAAAATGCAACTTCTTTAAACCTCTCCCTGATGCTGCAATGTTACAAGATTCCCCCTCTGTTCAAAAGTCCATTTATTGGATTCATTTCCCAAGAAGACATCACAGAGATCTGTTTGGAGTGACTGTCTCCATCTGAAGAATGCATGTTCAGTCTTGTATCTGTAATCTCCGAGTGTGCGGACTGTGAGGTTGACGCAGATTTCCTCTGCTTGGCCCTCAGGAAACACCCACTGGTAGGGGACAGTAAATCTAAGGCAGATGTAACTGTGGGGCTGGGCAATTTGGCAAACCTTTCCACAAAGACAACAGTATAATCATGATATTCCCCAAGGCGGGTAAACAGTGTGTGTGTGTGTTTTTTTTAACAATATTTCTCTATTTTTGTCATATCTGTCGACTGCTTCCACTATTTTCTCTCATTATAAAAGATTGCAGAGTCCATTCAGCCTTTGTGTTGGGCTGCCTTCCCACAAATGGGAGGGGAGCATGTGTAATTCGAGCACAATATTACAACTTTCATATAATAAAATCGCCTTGAAAAAGATAGACACCTAGAGCGAGCTTAACAAGTCAACCAACGTCTAACTAAAAGAGAGAATCAAGAAAAAACTGTGCTTATTTCTAATGCAACTCAGCTGTATTTAGTGCGCATTCTCAAAATACAATCTCAACCAATCTATTTACTGTCAAACCAACCAACCCGTATCAAAACATAGTGATGAATGTGACCATACAAGTTTATCTATCAACATGCATTTCCAACCAATAGTGCTTCTTGTACTGAAATAATCAATGTTGGTTTCTGTACTGCATTGGATGTGAGACGGACGAGGGAATTATTATGACAAAAGACAGGCTTTTTTTCTAGGGCACAGGTGAAATTAAAGTAGGACAGCTATAACGGCACAACGCGCAGCCATTTTGAAAGAATTGTTTTTGATCTGGAGGCGCAAGGTGTGTAACATATCCTGCCAATCCGACACCGCCGAACAAGATCATCAATTATTGAGCTTACAAGGCGGCTCAGACGAATAATAAAAAGATGGAAAATGAAATGTTGAATTAGGTGTGGGCAAGAACCAGCTTCTACAACCTCATCCCCCTCCCCTCAACCAGCCGCTTGTGGTCAGCAATAACAGCAGGGATCCATCCGTTTTTCAGAGCAACCCGACAGGAAAACAATTACCTTTTTATATTGCTTTCATCATTGGGAGCAAAGCAGTGCAATCCTTGTTTTAGGATCTGGGTGTGTTGGGTGGGTTTCCTTTGGGTGCTCATGTCTCAGACTGAACAATAAGCAAATTCTCAAATGTGCAAAAGAGGTGACAATGAATGTAACGGTGAGCGGAAACCTACGCCTTCATACGACTTGCTCTTGTATGTAAACGGTGTTGATTGAACAGTAAAATGCAGCACTAGTGTGATTTATCATATGAATCAGATTTTTTTCAACTTTCAATTTTTTAGATTAACATATTGACGCAATGCTGATTGTTTTTAGCAATATTCATTTTTCTCAATATACTGATTTAATTTGAATTATTATCCATCTTTATTAAGGACACAATACAATACGGTCTATTCAGATTTGTATCATATTTGTATATATTAGTCAGAGATCCACACATTGCAAACAGAAGCACAAAGCTGAGACGATGTTTCTACAATCAACAAAACGTACCAAAAAGGTTGTATGCTTTGTAAAATGACTGAGCATGAAGTCTCCAGTCAGAAGTCTTTGCTTTACTGAAATATCACCGGATCTTATCGACAAACTCAAACCCAAATAATTCTGGTAGTCGCTGCAGAAATCCTCTTCCATGTTTACGGTGAGTTACTATAAAATCAGCGGGTTCTTTTTTCATTGTGACCTTGGGGATACTTTTTCTTTTGATGCCAGTTGGGATTTCTAGAGATTCTTCCACGACTCAGCATTACGCAAACTGTGCTAA